>JAVKPL010015667.1:0-131181 GCA_032173675.1 Gastrolobium villosum
CAGAATTTATTTCATGCTATTCCAATACTTCACCAACAAGTCCTAAGCTTCTATTTCATGTACCTTCATCGAATTGAAGTGTTTTTAGTGCCAATATTAGATACTGCCCTAAGAACAATATAATCTCTTGCTTGAACTACCATTTCCACTGTTTACATCATAATAGGGTTCGGTTTTAAAGGCTTCTCTTAAGGAAATAATATTCTGACTTCATCTCATCTTAAATGAATTTATACAGCAACAAAATCTACATTTTTCCCTAGGTTCCCACATGCATACATATACGGTTTTCAAGCTTTCATTCCTAACAATACTATGCTTTATAAAAGAGTTACCAAGGATTAGATACAATCAAATTCCAAGGTTCTAACCAAGGCAGAATCGGTTCACAAAAGATTAAAGGTTCCAATTCTCATTCACATCTAAACTATATATATAGTGTGCTAGGATTGACTAGTAAGCATGCTGTAAATTAGTTTAATGCATGTAAAGCTAGGAGTATAACGCAGTCCCAAACAGTCCATCATATTCACAAGGACACTAATTCCATACTAACAAATCGGTTTCATCTACACCAAACCTTTTGAGATAATTTATTCTAAACACATTTACTTCCAAGAAAGGGTGCTACTGGTGCAGACTACACATACAGTCCTCCTCATATAAAATCCTTATAATTAAGATACATTAACTCAGTCCCAAATTATAAGATAGTCTTACAAGTTTTATTCTATTCATGCTTCTAGTCTATAACCTAAGGATATAAAATGTCCGAATTAAGAAGGGCTTACAATAAGGAACAAAAACTATTTTCCCAAGCATGCTTCATGGTTTGACAGAGGGAAGAAAGGAGTGCTTACCTCTAAGAAAATGCAAGGCAATCGATACATAGCTCTAAGATGGGGGCTGCTTCGGCTGGGAGGAGAGAAAAGAGGGATGTGCTGGACTTGGTTCACACTCTCTAGGTGTAGTCCTCGGTTGAGCAGTAACAGAAGAAAAGAAAAGAAGGGTTGGACTCATGTAGTTTCCCCTAGGCTGCTGTCACACAACGCACCATGCAGGAAAGGGATGAGAGCTTGAATGGTTGATGTCTTGCAAGGTAAGTCACGGATTGATGGTTTTGGGAGGAGAAGGAACATGCCTCTTTTCTAGATGATGCTTGTGGGATTTCATGACTTGAGAGGGTATAAATAGGGGCTGAGTTAGATCAAGAAGTGGAATAATAAGTCTTGCATAATGATTCCAACGCAGGTGCAGGGATTGGGGTGATATAATGACCTTAGTCAAAGTGGCAGTAAGCTTGGACCAAGTTTCCCTAAGGCCATGCGCACAAGAGAAGGATAATGATGGCTTAAGATGAATACTTGTTACTTCTTGGCCAATGAGACTCTCCCATGCAGATTTCGTTCGAGACATGAAGCCACACACAAGATAGGTTGCTGCTCCAAGTGGTATACGACCAAGAAGAGATGGGTGAGAGTATGCTGCAGCATTGCAGCAGCTTTTTCTTCTCTTCACATGTAGTAAGGAGGCGTGATAAGCAAGGCAAAAGAGACACCAACAAAGGACTACTCATGCGCACAAGGTTGGAGACTTTGATGGGGATGGATGAGAGTATTTGAGGTCAAATGTGCAGCAACTTTCTCTCCTCACACTGCCCTATGCGCACAAGATTGGAAGGTTGGATGGTGATGGATCAAACTTGAAGCAATTCCTTCTTCTTCTCACAAGGTCCTATGCGCATAAGGTGGGAAAGCTTTGATAGCGATGGATCAATGAGACAAAGTGGCAGCCTGCACAAATTGTCCTCACTCCAACGGTTGAGTGAGGAGTAAGGGAGGGCTGTCATGCACTCCTCAAAGGCCACAAAGTTCAGCACTTGCATCTCCCTATGCGCACATGTGACAAGCTAGAGAGGTAAGGCTTGCCATGTGATGAAAGCTACTACTCCTCAAGGCAAGGTCAGAAATCTGCACTCTTCTGCACATAGGAGACCGTGAAAGGGGTGCCAAGACAAGGCATGACAAGGCTGATGACTTTGGCAAGAAATGGCAGGTTTCCTCCTTGAACTAAGCGCACCTAGGGAGGTAGAAAGGGACAGAAGATGGCAGTCATGTAAAGTCATGAGGAGCTAGAAGCAATCAAGCAAAGGAGAGGAGGAATAGGGGCTGCACAATGCAGAAAAAGGAGGGCTGTGCGCAAGCTGTAATGTGCAGCCTAGGAGGGTCAATGTCGCAGCAGAAGCAAGTCAGAATTTGCACCAAAGGCTTCCCCTTATGCGCACAAGTAAAGAGGTGAGAAGGTGGTGATTTGAGGTTACCTTAAGGCACAAACCATTGGCTTGAACACTGCCCAAGGCTGCGCAAGAAACAAAGACATAAAGGGTGACTTATATGTGATGCCAACCGAAAACTCCTTGCCAACAAGGCTGGTTTGAGGTGTTCCTAAAGTGAGCCTATGGTAAGCAAGGCTGAATAAGGCCCTCCAATGCTCTAGGGCCGCGGGTCATACTCATGGTGTGGCCATAACTTCCTAAAATCCATAGGTCCAAAGTACTCATGCACCAACCCACTAGGTTAATAGGTTCCCTAAGTCTTTTAAACACTATCTTATGTCATATAAGATACAAACAAACATGTCTATACTCTTCGATTAGATTTCCATATGCCTAAAATAAATATTTCCTTTAGTCGTAATTCTAATTATTCTCTAAGTTAGACCCATCCAATTCTATGGAAAAACTATGTATTTCAAAGACAAGACAACCACTTCATACAAATTCGAATTGCTAGCATGCTTTACCCCTAAATGCAAGTTATGTAATTCCCTAATAATGCGGGATGTTACAATTCCGGTGCACCGCGGCTAACCCCTATTGCACGACGGCTCATTCGGGTGCACCACGACTCATTCTACTACAACGCGGCTAGCGCATGGTGCCCCACGGCTCATTCTGGTGCACCTCAGCTAGCCCATGGTGCACCACGGCTCATTCTGGGGCATCGCGGCTATCCCATCGTGCACCATGGCTCGCCAATGGTCCACCACGCCTCATTCTGGTGCACTGCGGCTAGCCCATGGTGCACCCCGGCTCACTCTGGTGCACTACGGCTCATTCTGGTGCACCGCCGCTTGCCCGTGGTGAACCACGGCTAATTCTGGTGCACCGCGGCTAGCCCATGGTGCACCGCGGCTAGCCCATGGTGCACCGCGGCTAGCCCATGGTGCACCACGGCTCATTCTGGTGCAGCGCGGCTAGCCCATGGTGCACCACGGCTCATTCTGGTGCACCCGGACTCATTTTAGTGCACCGCGGCTAGCCAATGGTGCACCACGGCTTATTCTGGTGCACCGCGGCTCATTCAGGTGTACCGCGGCTAGCCCATGGTGCACCATGGCTCATTGCGGTGCACCGCGGCTCATTCCGGTGCATAGCGGCTAACCCATGGTGCACGACAGCTAATTCGGGTGCACCACGTCTCATTCTGGTGCACCGTGGCTAGCCCAGGGTGCACCACGGCTCATTCTAGTGCACCTCGGCTCATTCTGGTGTAACGCGGCTCATTCAGGTACACCATAGCTCATTCTTGTGCACCGCGGCTAGCCCATGGTGCACCCCGGCTCATTCTGGTGCACCACGGCTCATTCTGGTGCACTAGAGCTCATTCTGGTGTACCGCGGCTAGCCCATGGTGCACCACGGCTCATTCTGGTGCACTAGTGCTCATTCTGGTGTACCGCGGCTAGCCCATGGTGCACCCCGGCTCATTCTGGTGCACCGCGCCTAGCCCATGGTGCACCGCGGCTAGCCCATGGTGCACCGTGGCTAGCCCATGGTGCACCTCGGCTCATTCTGGTGCATCGCGGCTAGCCCATGGTGCACCACAACTCAGTCTGGTGCACGACGGCTCATTCTAGTGCACCCGGCTAGCCGATGGTGCACCACGGCTTATTCTGGTGCACCGCGGCTCATTCAGGTGTACCGCGGCTAGCCCATGGTGCACCACGGCTCATTGTGGTGCACCGCGGCTCATTCCGGTGCACAGCGGCTAACCCATGGTGCACGACGGCTAATTCGGGTGCACAACGTCTCATTCTGGTGCACCGTGGCTAGCCCAAGGTGCACCACGGCTCATTCTAGTGCACCTCGGCTCATTCTGGTGCAACGCGGCTCATTCAGGTACACCATAGCTCATTCTTGTGCACCGCGGCTAGCCCATGGTGCACCCCGGCTCATTCTGGTGCACCACGGCTCATTCTGGTGCACTAGAGCTCATTCTGGTGTATCGCGGCTAGCCCATGGTGCACCACGGCTCATTTTGGTGCACTAGTGCTCATTCTGGTGAACCGCGGCTAGCCCATGGTGCACCACGGCTCATTCTGGTGCACCGCGGCTCATTCTGGTGCACCGTGGCTAGCCCACGGTGCACCACGGCTCATTGCGGTGCACCACGGCTCATTCCGGTGCATCGTGGCTAACCCATGGTGCACGACGGCTCATTCGGGTGCACCACGACTTATTTTGCTGCACTACGGCTCATTCTGGTGCACCTCGGCAAGCCCATGGTGCACCACGGCCTCATTCTGTTGCACAGCGACTCATTCTGGTGCACCTGATAATAGACTACACTAAAAATTGACCAAAACAAATGCAGAAATACTATCAAATGGGTTTGAGGAACTCAAAAATCATGGGAGCCCCACACACAAAGTCTTGGCTGATCAAAATTCGATGCCTGGGTACGATTTTCCAATTTTTTGGATTTTCTCAAATTACTCCTCTTGAAAAATTAATATTAAATTAATCCCATGGAGAAAAATCATGAAACTTGGGGAACAGTAAGATATGGAGATATGGTTTTTCAAAGCATGTATGAAAAAAAGCATACCAAAATTCAATTTCTAGGTCCAAATTTGGACTTCTTCCTCCTCGCAAAAAAAGAGTCTACTTGTGCAACACTGGCAAATACATATAAGGCTATTATATGGGGGGGGGAGGCATAGGCTCCAAAAATTCATTAAAAATCAATCCTTCCATGAAATCCAATGAAACCAGATCAAAATTCGATGCCTGGGTACTATTTTCAATTTTTTTGGATTTTCTCAAATCATGCCTCTTGAAAAATTAATTTTAAATTAATCCCATGTAGAAAAATCACGAGACTTTGGGAATAGTAAGATATGGTTTTTACAAGAATGCATGCAAAAAATCAGACCAAAATTTAATTTTTAGATCCGAATTTGGACTTCTTCCTCCTCAGAAAAAAGGTATCTACTTGTACAAAACTGGCAACTACATATAAGGCTATTATAGGGGGAGCAGCTGCCTGCCTTCCCACACTTGCGGTGGGCTGTGCAGGGGCACCATAGAGGCTCTCCCTAGATCTCGTGCAAGCCTTCCCAAGCTTGTGGGGCCTGGGTATTGTGTACATCACCGAGGGAGGTGGGTTAGGCCTTTGATGCCTGCTAGGAGCAGCGTCGTGCACACCAATGTCCTGCTGTGTTGAGGTTGAGTTCCCACGACAACGTGGCGTGGCTCGTTCAGCCATCGACGACGCAAGAGCAATGGATCCCGTGGCATCCCACGTGGGTGCTTGATTCCTTTCGCATCCACAGCCGAACGTCGCCCATTCGGTGCGTCCCTCTCGATTCCTGATGCCATGGGGACACAATTGCGATGACTGCCGAGTTAGCTGAGTGGGACGTGTTTCGGGGGAATTCCTTCTCAATGCGCTCGGGCCCATGTCCCGTTGCATTGAGGTCGAATTCCCATAACAACTTGACGTTGATGATTTAGCGTCAATGATGCATGCGCGGCGGTGCGTTTTAGGGACTTACCCCGGTCCCGGCTGTTATTGCCTTACGTGCTTCATTGATCTTGTGGAGGCACCCGGATGAATCACGACTGAACAAGTTGTGAAAGGAATTGACAGCGGCGAGGGCTGGTTCTTGATGGTATCGATCATGCCTAGCGAGATGGACATGGCGCTACCGGATGCTACGTTTTGTGGTGTTGGGTCGCACTGAACGCGAGGGCGTGTGAGTGGTGGTTGTGTTGTTTGTGCTAGCCGGCTCCATGCTTGTGCATCGAACAGTCTGCATGTAACCCTTTCCAGCGTCACCAAGTGTCCCGTTGCGGCTCTGGTGTTCGTTCGCGGTTCCTGTGCTGACTACCTGTGAAATGGTACTCGCATCCATCCAAGGCGAAATACTGGCGAGAGACCGATAGTGAACAAGTACCGCGAGGGAAAGATGAAAATGACTTTGAAAAGAGAGTGAAATAGTGCTTGAAATTGTCGAAAGGGAAGCGGATGGGGGTCGGCGATGTGAAACGGTGAGAGCCGGTCTGCCAATCTACTCGGGGCATTGACCGACACAGATTGCAATGGTGGCCAAAGCCCGGGCTTTCGAAATGCTCGCGGAGATGACTTCATCTCGATTGTGGATGGCAGCGAGCGCCTCATGGCATGCTCCGTCTCCGCGCATTCCTTGCGTCGGCCTGTGGGCACCCCATTCAGACATTTAAAATAAAAAACGAACATTTAAAATTTATCCCAACAAAACTCCCCCATAAATTTTAAATTTTCTTTCTTCGCGTTGCTTTTGCTTTTCTTCAACTTTCTGATCGCGCTTGTTTTCTTCAATATTGATCACTGGCAAAAAAACATCTAACATCTTCCAACTTAATTAACTCCATCAAGCATCTCAGATTCCACGCTCCTCGTTCCTTTGCTGGCTTCTCAAGCTCCTTCGACATCTCGTCTTCTTCCTTATCCTGTATATCCGGCTTCTCAATTGACTCACCGCTCTCAGCATCTTCGATCTCAGTTCCCATAGCCGCAGTGGGTCATCGCACAATTGGTCATCGCTCTGGGTTGAAAAACTAGTGGCGCGAAGCTACCGAGCGTTGGATTATGACTGAATGCCTCTAAGTCAGAATCCGGGCTAGAAGCGATGCGTGTGCCCATCGCTCATTTGTCGACCTATAGTAGGAGGCCTCGGCCCCCCAGAGGCACATGCCGTTGGTGAACACCGTAAGGCAGACGAGCCGAGCGGGATCCCTTGAATCGCAATTCCCATCGGGCGGCGGGTAGAATCCTTTGTAGATGACTTAAATATGCGATGGGGTATTGTAAGTGGCGGAGTGCAATGGTACTCCCGTGGCTCGTAATTCTCCTTCCATCCGGGCTCCCCTTGCGGGGTTGTCGGAGGATTTCAAGGTAATTCACGTGATCCTCGTTAGTCATTGTGTTGTCATGACTTCTGTGGTACATGGGCATATACCATTCTCTCGGAAGCAGTCCATGCGGTGAACGTGGGCCGATGCCCCATTGTGTCCCTCGATTTTCGGTTGCCTTGAATGACGCTTGCCTGCGAGTCGGCCCAGCTCCTCGGTCGCTGGGGCATGAGCGGCTCGTGGTGCAATGTCTTGATGGATGCTACCTGGTTGATCCTGCCAGTAGTCATATGCTTGTCTCAAAGATTAAGCCATGCATGTGTAAGTATGAACTAATTCAGACTGTGAAACTGCGAATGGCTCATTAAATCAGTTATAGTTTGTTTGGTATTGTAACGCCCTCCCTTGTATGCATCCAAGAGAGTCGTTTGCTAAGCGGAATTAGAGTCGTTAACGTCACATGAGTTAACAAGGCAGTATACTAATCCGTATAAAATTTTCATCACTTAAATTCTTTTCACAAAGGTTTTCCAAAATATCCATTGTTCATAAAAGTTCAAGCTAACATAAATATGATAAAGACTACAGTCATCCAAAAGTACCAAAACATCAATCATTACAGTTATCCATTTTAAACAAACAGCAATAGTGGTAATCCAGGCATCAGCAATCAACAGCAAACATCACGTCTTCAAGTGCTTTTATGTCCTCCTGCCATTTAGGAAAATAGCAGCCCCGAAGGGGTGAGAATAATCCCAGTAGTGTGGCAATAAAACCAATAATATAACAATATTAACCAGGCACAAAATCATAAACAGTCACTTCAACATATCCTTGTTCCTTTTCCTTTTTATCATATTCATATATTGCGTATATAACGCCTTTCCTTTGCGCTTTTAGCACCGTCGTGCGCGCACTTCACAGTGGAATCAAATATCCCTTGGCACCTGAGCTCCATGTGGATTCCATCTGTGGGCCTATGCGGACTGATGCCAAGTGTCCCATACCCCGGTACCTTGGGGATGCCTATATGATGCTTGCTCAAACACATGGTCCTGTACATAACTATTCTACACAAGGCCTATATGAGCTTGTTACATGCATGTCATGCTATGCTTTCACACACAAGGCGTAAAAATGCGGTATGATGTAAGATGCATGCTTATATACCTTTCATATGCGTTATGCTGCCACATAACGTCTTTACCTCATAGTCATATAGCCATCACGGCACATTTTTGGCAGTTTCCTTTCATTATAATGGAACATAATATTTTTACGGCATGTGGAGCATCATGTTACAATTCTATACCAGTAGTCAATAGTTACATTAGGCATCATCGCCTGACACTTACCTTTGCTTGCCTTTAAATATTACCAACAGCAGCGAAGTATCTCACTTCTTAAGCGCACCTAAATCATTTACAACTAATCATTTACAGTGGCTATTTACAGCAGCAAAACAGCGAGCATACAGCAGCAAAACAGTGAGCATTTACAGCAGCAAAACAGTGAGCATACAGCAGCAAAACAGTGAGCATACAGCAGCAAACAGTGAGCATTTACAGCAGCAAAACAGTGAGCATACAGCAGCAAAACAGTGAGCATTTACAGCAGCAAAACAGTGAGCATACAGCAGCAAAACAGTGAGCATACAGCAGTGTTTACAGCAGCAAAACAGTGAACATACAGCAGCGTTTACAGCAGCAAAACAGTGACGTTTTAAACAGAAACAGTGACGTTTTTAAAACAGAAACAGTGGCGTTTTTAAAACAGAAACAGTGGCACTTTGCACTTCCAAAACAGTGGCATAAATCTTGGTTTTTGGGCATTGAAACAGTGGCATATTATGGACTAAACAGTGGCATTTGATGCATAAAAACAGTGGCATTTTATGCATATAAACAGTGGCATATGATGACTAAAACAGTGGCATATTATGCATAAAAACAGTGGCATATTATGCATAAAAACAGTGGCATATGATGACTAAAACAGTGGCACATTATGCATAAAAACAGTGGCATATTATGCATAAAAACAGTGGCATATGATGACTAAAACAGTGGCACATTATGCATAAAAACAGTGGCATATGATGGCTAAAATAGTGGCTTTTTATGCATAAAAACAGTGGCATTTTAAGCATGGAAACAGTGGCATTTCATGGCTAAAACAGTGGCATTTTAAGCATGGAAACAGTGGCATTTCATGGCTAAAACAGTGGCATTTTAAGCATGGAAACAGTGGCATTTGATGAGTCAAATAGTGGCATTTCATGCATAAAAACAGTGGCTTAAGGAGCACTAAAACAGTGACATACATGTGCAGAAACAGTGGCATATAATGTGCAGAAACAGTGGCTTTTAAGTGCAGAAACAGTGGCTTTTAGGTGCAGAAACAGTGGCATCTAATGTGCAGAAACAGTGGCTTTTAGGTGCAGAAACAGTGGCATATAATGTGCAGAAACAGTGGCTTTTAAGTGCAGAAACAGTGGCATGTAATGTGCAGAAACAGTGGCATATAATGGTGATTTTGAGGGACCGAAACAGTGGCATTTTGTCTACCAAAACAGTGGCACATACATAAGGAAACAGTGGCACATTTCTCTTTAAAACAGTGGCCTAATCATACAAACAGTGGCATATAATCTTAAGCATTTTTATGCATACAATTCACCATGCAATAGCTCCACCATTCTAATTTTTACCATGCTCATACTTGAATCCCAAGACCACACATACTCAAGGAGACATTTAAGCACACATACATGGTTACATAAAGAAAAGTCCTAAGCTCAAGGCTTACCTCTTGTAGCACACCCTTCAAATTCAAGAATCACACACCACCTTCTAGCTTCACTACACCACAAGTCCACACTCCCTAAGAGGTCCTATGCGCAACAAGGTGAGGAACAAGGCTTGCACTAGCTAGGTGTATGATCAAGGTTGAGGTGAGGGAAGGAAGGAGTTGTCTTAAGCAAAGTCTTCTAGCTCCAAGGAGGCTTGTGGTTGCGGCTAGAGAGAGTGAGGAGGAGGAGAGGAGTTGGCTGCACTTGCACATGAAGCCAGCCCCCTCTCCATGCGCACATATATAGGGAAAGTGAGGGAAAATTGCCATGATTAACTATCATGAAAGATTCAGATTTCTTTGAGAGTGTGGGGCTGCATATAAGGCTGAAACAAGCAAGGTTTGCTTCTACTTTACTCTATTCACATGCAAGGATGGAGGAGTGATATGATCAGATCTGAGTTGGTGATACAAGTCAGAATTTTCACACCAAAGATCAAGCTATGCGCACACAAGGTTGAGTGGGAAAGGATGCATCATTAACTCTGATTTGTGGCAGTCTAAACACTCAATTTTGGGGCTGTCCTAAGTCAGAAAAACTTCTGCATCATTGACCAAGTTGTGCGCAAAAATGGAGTGGAGGAGGTGCCTCATGAGTACATGTAAGGGCTTTGCTAAGTCAACAAGGAAACAACCATGTGGCAGCCCAAAAATCTGCACTTAAGCAGCCTTGGTGCGCAATGATGAGGGGGAAAAGAGGTGCAGTTTTGTGACAGCCCAAGTTCAGATTTTGGAGCTGCACAAAATGATGAAAATGCAGCAAAAAAATCCTCTTATGATGCATGTGAAACAAGGCAGGTTTTGACTCATGATGGGCTGCAAAAGCTTGTCAAAAATCTGCACAAAACAGTGTCATGATGGAGGGTGTAAGTGGTTCACCAAGTCAACAAGTTAGGCAGTTTTGGTGACACAAAATCTGATCCATGACTCCCTCCCCCCATGTGCGCCCAAATGCAGAAAAATGCAGCCTAATATCAAGCTTAAAGGCACATGTGACTACCATGCAATAAAATTAAAATCAAGTTATGCTTAAGCAAGGTGAGGTGGCGGTTTTAACAAGGGAAAATGGCAGATTTCAAGGTCCTAAATCACCCTTACTTGTGCGCAAAAATGAAGGGGAAAAACAACTAGCCAAAAAGTGTTCCTTGCTGCACAAGGCAGCCTTGTTGGACTAGGCTTTAAGGAGGATAAGTGGTTACAACTTTGGGCTAAAACAAGGTAAGTTCAAAGGCCATCCTTGGGCCATTGGCCACACACCAAAAATCCAATCACACAAGTCCAATATTAACTAGTCCACACACACACACTAGCCCACATCCAAACACTAATGCCTTCTAACACACACTCACATTACTCCTAAGATTAAATTCACATGTCTACATATGTACCCTCCTAAGATTTAATTTAATTAATTACCTTAGTCTTATCCAAGGAATAAAAATCAAACAATTCACAAGCCATTACACATAAACCATACATCCGAATTCTACACATGTACCTATAGCATATAGTACCTATGTATTTTACTAATTATACGGGATGTTACACTCTCCCCACCAAATAGGAATTTTGTCCGCAAAATAAACTTACTTAAGAGCTAAACAGTTCTGGATAGCGTTTCTGAACGTCGTCCTCGCGCTCCCAAGTGGCTTCAGCTGCCGATCTGTTGTTCCATAATACTTTCACCAAAGGAATCTCTTTAGAACGGAGTCGTTTGACGGATCTTTCAAGAATTTGGAATGGTTGCACTTGATAAGTCAGATTTTCCTTGAGTTCCACTTCTTCCGGCTGTAATACGTGAGATGGATCAGAGAGATACCTCCGCAGCTGAGACACATGAAATACATTGTGAATTCCTGACAGATTGGGTGGTAAAGCCAACCGGTATGCAGACTCTCCAATCCGGTCCATAATCAGATACGGTCCTAAGTACCGTGGACTTAACTTCTTAACTCCCAATCTCCTTCCGAGTCCCGATGTAGGAGTGATTCTCAAGAACACATGATCTCCGACTTCGAAAGATAGAGGCTTATGACGCTTGTCGTAATAACTCTTCTGTCTGGCCTGAGCCCTCTGCATATTCTCCCGAATCTTCTTTACTTGTTCGGATGTTTCTTGAATTAGATCAGGTCCTAACATACTTCGCTCTCCTACTTCAGTCCAACATAAAGGGGATCTGCATTTTCTCCCATACAAAGCTTCATACGGTGCCATCTGAATGCTGGAGTGGTAACTGTTGTTGTAAGCGAACTCAATCAACGAAAGATAACTATCCCAGCTGCCTCCTAACTCCAAAACACATGCTCGCAACATGTCCTCTAAGGCTTGAATGGTGCGTTCCGTCTGGCCATCGGTCTGCGGATGATAAGCAGTGCTCAACCTCAATTGGGTCCCTAAAGCTCTTTGAAAGGATTCCCAAAACTTAGATGTAAACTTGGGATCACGATCACTGACAATACTTGTAGGAACTCCGTGCAGCTTCACAATCTCCTGCAAATAGATTCTGGCAAGCCTCTCTGTATCAAAGGTGGTTCTAACACGCAAGAAATGAGCTGACTTCGTTAAACGATCGACAATCACCCAGATAGAATCATATCCTTCTCGCGTCCGAGGAAGTCCAACTACAAAATCCATCGAAATACTGTCCCACTTCCATTCGGGGATCTCCAAAGGTTGAAGGAGTCCCGACGGTTTCTGATGTTCGTACTTCACCTTCTGACAAGTTAAGCATCGAGATACATACCCCGCAATATCACGCTTCATACCCGGCCACCAAAACGAGGTCTTCAAATCATGGTACATCTTCGTGGATCCAGGATGAACTGCATACTTACCCTTGTGAGCTTCCTGCAAAACTTCTTGCTTCAACTCTTCATTCGGCACAACCAGCCGTCCTTGGAATCTCCAAACATCATTCTCATCCTTTACAACCTCTTGGTTACCAACCAACTCGCGGACTAACTCTTCATCCTTCTGAGCCTTCTTAATTCTACTGATCAGTTCATTCTCCACCTTTATATTTCCTAATCTTATGCTGTTCCCTCTCTCGTCTACCGATAAGTTCAAGTCTCGAAAGGCCTCAAACAACTTCAGCTCTTCTATCATCAGAGTTGCAGTGTGCAGTGTCTTCCTACTCAGGGCGTCAGCTACCACGTTTGCCTTTCCTGGGTGGTATTTAAGTTCAAAATCGTAGTCCTTCAGAAATTCCATCCACCGACGTTGCCGCATATTCAGCTCCTTCTGATCGAACAAGTACTTCAAACTCTTATGATCGCTGAACACGCCAAACTGCGAACCATACAAGTGGTGCCTCCAGATTTTAAGTGCGAACACTATAGCTGCTAACTCCAAATCGTGCGTAGGATAATTTTCTTCGTGAGGCTTCAGTTGTCGAGATGCGTAAGCTACTGCCATACGGTCCTGCATCAACACGCATCCAAGTCCTTTCAGCGACGCATCGCAGTATACTTCGAACCTTCGGGTAGGATCCGGAATCGTGAGTACGGGAGCACTCGTCAATCTACTCTTTAGCTCCAAGAAACATTCTTCGCAGGCTTCAGTCCACTCGAAAGGCTTATCCTTCCGAGTGAGACGAGTAAGGGGTTGCACTATCTGAGAGAAATTCTGGATGAACCTTCGATAGTATCCGGCAAGACCTAAGAAACTTCTTACTTCGGTGACAGTCTTGGGTCGCTCCCAATTCATGACAGCTTCGACTTTGCTGGGGTCCACCGCGATACCTTCTGATGAGATGACATGGCCCAGAAACTGGACCTCTTTAAGCCAAAACTCACACTTCGACCATTTTGCGTACAACTGCTTCTCCTTCAAGACTTGCAAGACAATCCTCAGATGTTCCGCGTGCAGCTCTTCATTAGCTGAGTAAATCAGGATATCGTCGATAAACACAATAACGAACTGATCAAGAAATGGGCGGAAGATGCGGTTCATGTAGTCCATGAATACCGCTGGAGCATTCGTAAGTCCGAATGGGATCACCTGATATTCGTAGTGCCCATAACGAGTCCTAAAAGCGGTTTTCGGAATATCCTCCGGTTTGACCCGGATCTGATGGTATCCCGATCGTAAATCTATCTTGGAAAAGACTCTGGCTCCTCTCAGCTGGTCCATCAAATCGTCAATCCTCGGTAGTGGATACTTATTCTTCACCGTGACTTTGTTCAGCTGGCGGTAGTCTACACACAGACGTAAGCTTCCATCCTTCTTCTTAATCAAGATAGCTGGAGCACCCCATGGAGAAGTACTCGGTCTGATGAATTCCTTTGTCAAAAGCTCTTCTATCTGCTTCTTTAACTCGCGCAGTTCCAAAGGTGCCATGCGATACGGGGCAATGGAGATTGGTCCAACTCCAGGGACAAGTTCGATCGAAAATTCTATTTCCCTATGAGGAGGCAATCGAGGTATTTCATCCGGGAATACCTCCTCGAATTCTCTAACTACCGGTACATCCTGAATTTGATTGTCAATCGAGGTCCCAGCCTCGATCGACAAAAGATACCCTGCTGCTCCCTTGCGGAGCTCTTTCCTAACTTGCAATAAGGAAATGAGAGAGAAAGGTTGAAAATTACCATCCTTTGCAGGAACAATGACTTTCCCCGCACGACAATCCAAGGTTATCCCGTTCTCCGTCAGCCAGTCCATACCGATAATCACATCGAAGTTGAATACCGGCAGGACCACCAAATTAACTGTGTACGTGTTCCCTTCATACTGCAAGGTAACACCTCTGCAGATCTCTGAAGCTGTGCACGATCCTCCCGTAGGTGTGCTGATGTGTAACTCATAGGGTAACGGGGTTGGGGTGATGCCTATTCTCAATGCAGTATGCTTTGCCATAAAAGAACCAGACGCTCCAGAATCAAAGATAACAGAAATTGGGTGACCATTCAAAGTGACATTACCTTTGATCAGGTTGGGAAACTTCTGCGCTTCGTTTGCATCCAATGTGAACACCCGAGCTTGCGGAGGCTGTTGATCAGCGTTCTGGGGGCATTTGTAAGCAAAATGGCCTTGCTGGCCGCATCTGAAGCATGCATTGTTGTTCTTGCGACAGACTCCAAAGTGATTCTTTCCACATGTGGCACAAACAGTCGCGCCCTGACGTCCAGTCGACGATTGACCCACCGTAAAGTTTCTCTTAAAGTTTCCAGGCCGCGCCTGCAACGGCGTACCTCTGCCTCGACCCCTACCAGGTGCCGCCCTGAAGAATCTGCCTGCTCGGTTTCCTCCGTGGAATTGTGGTGGTGGCTTGTTCAAGTTCTTGGCCTCCAGAATGATTCCTTCTGCCTGACGACTCTGGTTGATGAGTTCCGGAAGTGTACGATTAGCCGTCGTCAAGATGAGCTTGCGGATTTCCGGATGCAGTCCGCTCTCGAACTTCTCCACCTGCCATTCTTCATCATAAATGTTCCGGTCGAAGTTGGCGTACTCGATCAGCTGCCCAAACTTTGCGATATACTCATTAACCGTCATGTTACCCTGCCTGAGCGACAGCAGTTCAGTGTGCTTCATCCTTCGCATTGCCTTAGGAAAATACTTATCCAGAAATACTTGTCTGAACATGGCCCATGTCAGCTCCACGTCCTGAGCTCTCAGCAGAGCCCTCGCACCAGTCCACCATGTTAAAGCTTCTCCCATCAGCTGATACGACGCGTAATCAGTCTTCTGCGCTTCAGGGCATGCCATGCGTTCGAAAATATGCTCAATCATCTGCAGCCACCTCGCTGCAGCCTCAGGGTTGTCTTCACCCTCAAAAGTAGGTGGTTGGAAGTTGCGGAAGTCTTTCAACCTCCGACGGGCAATTTCTTCTGCATTTTCATGCAGTGGGGGTTGGTTCTGATTCTGTTGCCTATGGTCACGCCATTCTTGGCTCATATTCTGGATGAACGTTGCCAGTCCTCCAATAGTGGTGATAAGATCCTCTTCCGCATCGCCAGTCCTTCCCCGAGTTGAACCGCGACCACCCGCCATGATTCTGCACTCACAATATCAGGAAATGAGTTGATCAGGCTCACCGCAAGTTATTCATGGCAGCAGTCCCAAGTAGGTACTCGAGTTCAATTCGGACAAGTTAGCTATGCATCCGTGTCTTATCCCAGACTAGTCTAAACAATCTAACTATCCTATCATATACTTAAACTATGGCACATTTAGACAGTCAATCAGCAGATAAACACAATCAATCATCAATTCAATCAAACACAAGCAAATCCATGGACCAAACTGCTCTGATACCAATTAGTGTAACGCCCTCCCTTGTATGCATCCAAGAGAGTCGTTTGCTAAGCGGAATTAGAGTCGTTAACGTCACATGAGTTAACAAGGCAGTATACTAATCCGTATAAAATTTTCATCACTTAAATTCTTTTCACAAAGGTTTTCCAAAATATCCATTGTTCATAAAAGTTCAAGCTAACATAAATATGATAAAGACTACAGTCATCCAAAAGTACCAAAACATCAATCATTACAGTTATCCATTTTAAACAAACAGCAATAGTGGTAATCCAGGCATCAGCAATCAACAGCAAACATCACGTCTTCAAGTGCTTTTATGTCCTCCTGCCATTTAGGAAAATAGCAGCCCCGAAGGGGTGAGAATAATCCCAGTAGTGTGGCAATAAAACCAATAATATAACAATATTAACCAGGCACAAAATCATAAACAGTCACTTCAACATATCCTTGTTCCTTTTCCTTTTTATCATATTCATATATTGCGTATATAACGCCTTTCCTTTGCGCTTTTAGCACCGTCGTGCGCGCACTTCACAGTGGAATCAAATATCCCTTGGCACCTGAGCTCCATGTGGATTCCATCTGTGGGCCTATGCGGACTGATGCCAAGTGTCCCATACCCCGGTACCTTGGGGATGCCTATATGATGCTTGCTCAAACACATGGTCCTGTACATAACTATTCTACACAAGGCCTATATGAGCTTGTTACATGCATGTCATGCTATGCTTTCACACACAAGGCGTAAAAATGCGGTATGATGTAAGATGCATGCTTATATACCTTTCATATGCGTTATGCTGCCACATAACGTCTTTACCTCATAGTCATATAGCCATCACGGCACATTTTTGGCAGTTTCCTTTCATTATAATGGAACATAATATTTTTACGGCATGTGGAGCATCATGTTACAATTCTATACCAGTAGTCAATAGTTACATTAGGCATCATCGCCTGACACTTACCTTTGCTTGCCTTTAAATATTACCAACAGCAGCGAAGTATCTCACTTCTTAAGCGCACCTAAATCATTTACAACTAATCATTTACAGTGGCTATTTACAGCAGCAAAACAGCGAGCATACAGCAGCAAAACAGTGAGCATTTACAGCAGCAAAACAGTGAGCATACAGCAGCAAAACAGTGAGCATACAGCAGCAAACAGTGAGCATTTACAGCAGCAAAACAGTGAGCATACAGCAGCAAAACAGTGAGCATTTACAGCAGCAAAACAGTGAGCATACAACAGCAAAACAGTGAGCATACAGCAGTGTTTACAGCAGCAAAACAGTGAACATACAGCAGCGTTTACAGCAGCAAAACAGTGACGTTTTAAACAGAAACAGTGACGTTTTTAAAACAGAAACAGTGGCGTTTTTAAAACAGAAACAGTGGCACTTTGCACTTCCAAAACAGTGGCATAAATCTTGGTTTTTGGGCATTGAAACAGTGGCATATTATGGACTAAACAGTGGCATTTGATGCATAAAAACAGTGGCATTTTATGCATATAAACAGTGGCATATGATGACTAAAACAGTGGCATATTATGCATAAAAACAGTGGCATATTATGCATAAAAACAGTGGCATATGATGACTAAAACAGTGGCACATTATGCATAAAAACAGTGGCATATTATGCATAAAAACAGTGGCATATGATGACTAAAACAGTGGCACATTATGCATAAAAACAGTGGCATATGATGGCTAAAACAGTGGCTTTTTATGCATAAAAATAGTGGCATTTTAAGTATGGAAACAGTGGCATTTCATGGCTAAAACAGTGGCATTTTAAGCATGGAAACAGTGGCATTTCATGGCTAAAACAGTGGCATTTTAAGCATGGAAACAGTGGCATTTGATGAGTCAAATAGTGGCATTTCATGCATAAAAACAGTGGCTTAAGGAGCACTAAAACAGTGACATACATGTGCAGAAACAGTGGCATATAATGTGCAGAAACAGTGGCTTTTAAGTGCAGAAACAGTGGCTTTTAGGTGCAGAAACAGTGGCATCTAATGTGCAGAAACAGTGGCTTTTAGGTGCAGAAACAGTGGCATATAATGTGCAGAAACAGTGGCTTTTAAGTGCAGAAACAGTGGCATGTAATGTGCAGAAACAGTGGCATATAATGGTGATTTTGAGGGACCGAAACAGTGGCATTTTGTCTACCAAAACAGTGGCACATACATAAGGAAACAGTGGCACATTTCTCTTTAAAACAGTGGCCTAATCATACAAACAGTGGCATATAATCTTAAGCATTTTTATGCATACAATTCACCATGCAATAGCTCCACCATTCTAATTTTTACCATGCTCATACTTGAATCCCAAGACCACACATACTCAAGGAGACATTTAAGCACACATACATGGTTACATAAAGAAAAGTCCTAAGCTCAAGGCTTACCTCTTGTAGCACACCCTTCAAATTCAAGAATCACACACCACCTTCTAGCTTCACTACACCACAAGTCCACACTCCCTAAGAGGTCCTATGCGCAACAAGGTGAGGAACAAGGCTTGCACTAGCTAGGTGTATGATCAAGGTTGAGGTGAGGGAAGGAAGGAGTTGTCTTAAGCAAAGTCTTCTAGCTCCAAGGAGGCTTGTGGTTGCGGCTAGAGAGAGTGAGGAGGAGGAGAGGAGTTGGCTGCACTTGCACATGAAGCCAGCCCCCTCTCCATGCGCACATATATAGGGAAAGTGAGGGAAAATTGCCATGATTAACTATCATGAAAGATTCAGATTTCTTTGAGAGTGTGGGGCTGCATATAAGGCTGAAACAAGCAAGGTTTGCTTCTACTTTACTCTATTCACATGCAAGGATGGAGGAGTGATATGATCAGATCTGAGTTGGTGATACAAGTCAGAATTTTCACACCAAAGATCAAGCTATGCGCACACAAGGTTGAGTGGGAAAGGATGCATCATTAACTCTGATTTGTGGCAGTCTAAACACTCAATTTTGGAGCTGTCCTAAGTCAGAAAAACTTCTGCATCATTGACCAAGTTGTGCGCAAAAATGGAGTGGAGGAGGTGCCTCATGAGTACATGTAAGGGCTTTGCTAAGTCAACAAGGAAACAACCATGTGGCAGCCCAAAAATCTGCACTTAAGCAGCCTTGGTGCGCAATGATGAGGGGGAAAAGAGGTGCAGTTTTGTGACAGCCCAAGTTCAGATTTTGGAGCTGCACAAAATGATGAAAATGCAGCAAAAAAATCCTCTTATGATGCATGTGAAACAAGGCAGGTTTTGACTCATGATGGGCTGCAAAAGCTTGTCAAAAATCTGCACAAAACAATGTCATGATGGAGGGTGTAAGTGGTTCACCAAGTCAACAAGTTAGGCAGTTTTGGTGACACAAAATCTGATCCATGACTCCCTCCCCCCATGTGCGCCCAAATGCAGAAAAATGCAGCCTAATATCAAGCTTAAAGGCACATGTGACTACCATGCAATAAAATTAAAATCAAGTTATGCTTAAGCAAGGTGAGGTGGCGGTTTTAACAAGGGAAAATGGCAGATTTCAAGGTCCTAAATCACCCTTACTTGTGCGCAAAAATGAAGGGGAAAAACAACTAGCCAAAAAGTGTTCCTTGCTGCACAAGGCAGCCTTGTTGGACTAGGCTTTAAGGAGGATAAGTGGTTACAACTTTGGGCTAAAACAAGGTAAGTTCAAAGGCCATCCTTGGGCCATTGGCCACACACCAAAAATCCAATCACACAAGTCCAATATTAACTAGTCCACACACACACACTAGCCCACATCCAAACACTAATGCCTTCTAACACACACTCACATTACTCCTAAGATTAAATTCACATGTCTACATATGTACCCTCCTAAGATTTAATTTAATTAATTACCTTAGTCTTATCCAAGGAATAAAAATCAAACAATTCACAAGCCATTACACATAAACCATACATCCGAATTCTACACATGTACCTATAGCATATAGTACCTATGTATTTTACTAATTATACGGGATGTTACAGGTATCTACTACTCGGATAACCGTAGTAATTCTAGAGCTAATACGTGCAACAAACCCCGACTTATGGAAGGGTTGCATTTATTAGATAAAAGGTCAACGCAGGCTCTGCCTGTTGTTTTGATGACTCATGATAACTCGTCGGATCGCACGACCTTTGTGTCGGCGACGCATCATTCAAATTTATGCTTGGCTCTCGCACAATTAGAACTGGTATTAATGATCAAGGCTGCATGGTCAGAGACAGATTGAAACCCCGAAATCTGACAGCTAGAGTTGGTGAAACTAGTGCTCCAGCTTAGATTGCAAATTGCTCTGTCAATTTTGCTCCAGATCCTACCATTAGTCCAAGTGAGGAAGGATCCATGAGAATTAAGGTTGGCCAAAGCCAATTCAATACAGCAATCATTAAAGTTCTTGATCTCATAGGTCGATACATCCGCTCCATGTAGCCGATCCGGGACGGAATGGAATGAAGACCATATGCGAAAGTGACAAGAAACTCCTTGTTGGACTCCTTGCACACACACAAGCAATGTATAGTCTGAGCAGTACAACCTAACACAGATAAATTAGGCTTATTAGCATTCCATAACACAATAATTCTACCAGCATTGTGTGAATTTAGATTATGAGAGAACTTCCACTCTTTGAATTTCGAATGCATAATGTTATTTACAGCCGCCAAATCGAGCTTAGATTCCAAAATAGCCAAGATATCAATCCCATTGGAACTGATAAAATTTCGCATCATGCGATGCTTTAGGGGCATATTGATTCCCCTAATATTCCAAGAAGATATAATCATATTGATGGAGAGGGGATTGCATCCCCCACACCAGAATTATTAGTGGTTTTAGGCTTTTTATTCACTGCCAACATTGCTTGGGGACTGCCACAGTTATCCATGCTGGTGCCAAGTATTTTCGGCTTAGGCTTCTTGATTTTAGAAACAGGTGGGTTTGAGGCAGGGTGACACGTTGCACCTGGTTTGTGAGCTTTAGCAATAGAGGGGGCTGAGGCTGCACTTTTAGCAGGAGACATAGGCAACTTTAACTTCCCTGCATGATCACTAGGCACAGCCGGCTTTGATTTCACAGCAAGAACAATAGGTGCTGCACCCGATTGGTGGGCCTTAGCAACAGAGGGGGCTGTAGTTGCACTTTTAGCAGGAGACACATGCAACTTTAACTTCTCAGTATGATCAATAGAGACGACCAACTTAGTTTTTGCAGCAAGTTCAATAGGAGCTGCTGCCACACTTTGGCTAGTGGACCCAGCAATAACAGAAGGATGTGACTGAGCTATTTTTGAGTTCCCTTTAATACCAATAAGCTCAGCTGCTGGCATATCAGTAGTACTTGGGATAGAGTGGACCAGCATCACCTTTTTTGATGCCTTAAAAGGCCTACCCGATAGCTTGCCTGCGTACAGATTCCTCAAATTGGTTTTAAGCTTCTTCTTTCTAGATTTGGATGAAACTACAATAAAGCCGTCCCCTAACATCAAGGCATCGAATTTAGAGGGCTCCAAAATGCTAACAGAATGCTGGACTTCTACCTGGTTTGCAACAGCCGAAATAGGTTCTTTAGGTGCCTCAATCGAATCTTTGGCTTTGGGAGCGTAAGTGCAAGAGTCAACTTCATGTCCTATGGTTTTACAGTAGGAACAGAAAGTTGGTTCAGTCTCATACTCCACAAGTTGTTCGAGCTCAATACCATTGGGCATATGGATACACACGACCTGAGTTAAGTCCTTAGCAGCATCAACCTCCACTAATGCCCGAGCAAAAAAGATTGAACCCGCAGTGGCTGTTAGATGATCAGATCTCAACGGCTTACCTATTTTGCTTAGGATTTTCCCAATGGCCTTTTTGCACCATAGCTCCAATGGTAGGTTCCTCAGCCTTACCCAAACTGGAATTTTACTAAGTTCCTCATCCCCAAAGTGGAAGAAAGGGGGCATCGGTTTTAATAGGAGAGGGCTCATGAAAACAAAGTAAGGACCAGCTTTGAGGACCTTGTTCATGTCCTCTTCGGTTGTGAATTTAAAGATCAGCCATCCGCTAGAGTGTGGAGAGTAGGAATACTCCACTCCCTATTTCCTACACACATTGAGTAGAGCTTTGAGGCCTGGAAACTTCCCAGCTATATACCCGATCAAACAAAAGCCAATGGTTTCCTCAATATCTTGCACCATAGCTCATTCTAGTGCTCCGAAGCTAGGACACGGTGCACTACGGCTCATTCTGGAGCACGGCGGCTAGCCCACGGAGCACTAAGTCTCATTATGGAGCACGGCGGCAAGCCTATGGTGCACCATGACTCATTTTGGTGTATCGCAGCTAGCCCATGTTGCACCACGGCTCTTTCTGGTGCACCATAGCTCATTCTAGTGTACCGCGGCTAGCCCATGGTGCACCACGACTCGTTCTGGTGCACCGCGGCTCATTCTGGTGCACCGCGGCTAGCCCATGGTGCACCACGGCTCATTCTGGTACACCGCGGCTAGCCCATAGTGAACCACAACTCATTCTGGTGCACCGCGGCTAGCCCATGGTGCACCCCGGCTCATTCTGGTGTACAGCGGCTCATTCTGGTGCACCAGGGCTTATTCTGGTGCACCCCGGCTCATTCTGTTGTACCGCGGCTAGCCCAAGGTGCCCCAGGGCTCATTCTGGAGCACCCCGGCTCATTCTGGTGGACTGCGGCTAGCCCATGGTGCACCACGGCTCATTCTGGTACACCATAGCTCATTCTAGTGCACCGCGGTTAGCCCTTGGTGCACCACGGCTAATTCTGGTTCACTGCGGCTAGCCCATGGTGCACCACGACTCATTCTGGTGCACTGCGACTCATTATGGTGCACCACGGTTCATGCTGGTGTTGCCCGACTCATTCTGGTGCACCACGGTTAGCCCATGGTGCACCACAGTTCATTCTGGTGCACCGCGGCTAGCCCATGGTGCACCACGGCTCAATCTGGTGCACCGCGGCTAGCCCATGGTGCACCACGGCTAATTCTGGTGCACCGCGGCTAGCCCATGGTGCACCACGGCTAATTCTGGTGCACCGCGGCTAGCCCATGGTGCACCACGGCTCATTCTGGTGCACTACGGATCGTTCTGGTGCACCGCGACTAGCCCATGGTGCACCACGGCTCATTCTGGTGCACCGCGGCTCATTTCGGAGCGCCGCGGCTAGCCCATAGTGCACCACCGCTCATTCTGGTGCAAAATTGGCAAATGCATGCATTATAAGCCTATGGGGGAAGCATGCATAGGCTCCGAAAATTCATTAAAAATTAATCCTTCCATGAAACCCAATGAAACTTGGAGGGGATGTTGGATATATTTAAGTATGGACGTCTGCAAGAAACCAGATCAAAATTCGTTGTCTGTGTATGCTTTTCTGTTTTTTCGGATTTTCTCAATTTTCGCCTGTTCAGGGATCGGTAAAAAATATTTCAGGCCCTGAAAAAGTGGTCTAAAGGATGGAATTTGGCAAAAATAAGGTGGGGGTAACAATTCTCTGGTTAGTCTTGATCGGATGGCTACCCTCTACAAATTTGGCCTTCTTCCTCCTCGCAAAAAAGGAGTCTACTTGTGCAAAATTGGCAAATGCATATAAGCCTATTATATGGGGAGCAGGAGTAGGCTCTAAGAATTCATTAAAAGTTAATCCTTCCATGAAATCCAATGAAACCTGGAGGGGATTTTGGATATATTTTAGCATGGATGCTTGCAAAAAACCATATCAAAATTCGATGCCTGGGTACGATTTTACATTTTTTCGGATTTTCTCAAATTACGCCTCTTGAAAAATTAATATTTAAGTAATCCCATGGAGAAAAATCATGAAACATTGGGAACCGTAAGATATGGTTTTTCCAAGCATGCATGCAAAAAATCGACCGAAATTCAATTTCTAGGTCCGAATTTGGACATCTTCCTCCTCGCAAAAAAGTAGTCTACTTGTGCAAAATTGGCAAATGCATGCATATAAGCCTATGGGGGGAGCAGGCATAGGCTCCGAAAATTCATTAAAAATTAATCCTTCCATGAAATCCAATGAGACTTGGAGGGGATGTTGGATATATTTAAGTATCAACGCCTGCAAAAAAACCAGACCAAAATTCGATGTCTGGGTATGCTTTTCTATTTTTTCGGATTTTCTCAATTTTCGCCTGTTCAGGGATCGGTAAAAATTATTTCAGGCCCCGAAAAAGTGGTATAAATGATGGAATTTGGAAAATAGGGTGGGGGTAACGATTCTCTGGTTAGTCTTTGATCAGATGGCCACCCTATACAAATTTGGTCTTCTTCCTCCTTTCAAAAAAGGAGTCTACTTGTGCAAAATTGACAAATGCATATAAGCCGATTATATGGGGAGCAGGCGTAGGCTCCAAGAATTCATTAAAAATTAATCCATCCATGAAATCCAATGAAATCTGGAGGGGATGTTGGATATATTTAAGCATGGATGCTTGCAAAAAACCAGATCAAAATTCGGTGCCTGGGTATGATTTTACATTTTTTCGGATTTTCTCAAGATAAACCTCTTGAAAAATCACTATTAAGTTAATCCCATGGAGAAAAATCATGAAACTTTAGGAACCGTAAGATATGGTTTTTCCAAGCATGCATGCAAAAAATCAGACCGAAATTCAATTTCTAGGTCCAAATTTAGACATCTTCCTCCTCGCAAAAAAGGAGTCTACTTGTGCAAGACTGGCAACAGCATATAAGGCTATTATATGGGGCGAGCAGGCATAGGCTCCAAAAATTCATTAAAAATCAATTGTTTCAAGAAATCCAATGAAAGTTGGAGAGAAGGATGCTTGCAAAAAATTATGCCTCTTGAAAAATTAATAAAAAATTAATTTGGGTGCCTGGGTACGATTTTCCATTTTTTCGGATTTTCTCAAATTAAGCCTCTTGAAAAATTAATATTAAATTAATCCCATGGAGAAAAATCATGAGACTTTGGGAACAGTAAGATATGGTTTTTCCAAGCATGCATGCAAAAAATCAGATGGAAATTCAATTTCTAGGTCCGAATTTGGACATCTTCCTCCTCGCGAAAAAGGAGTCTACTTGTGCAAAACTGGCAACTGCATATAAGGCTATTATATGGGGGGAGCAGGCATAGGCTCCAAAAATTTATTAAAAATCAATCCTTTCAAGAAATCCAATGAAACTTGGAGGGGATGTTGGATATATTTAAGCATAGGATGCTTGCAAAAAACCAGATCAAAATTCGATGCTTGGGTACGATTTTCCATTTTTTCGGATTTTCTCAAAGTAAGCCTCTTAAAAAATTAATATTAAATTACTCCCATAGAGAAAAATCATGAAACTTTGGGAACAGTAAGATATGGTTTTTTCCCAACATGCATGCAAAAAATGGGACCGAAATTCAATTTATAGGTTCGAATTTGGACTTATTCCTCCTCGCAAAAAAGGAGTCTATTTGTGCAAAATTGGCAAATGCATATAAGCCTATTATATGGGGGGAGGAGGCATAGGCTCCAAAGATTCATTAAAAATCAACCCTTCCATGAAATCCAATGAAACTTGGAGGGGATGTTGGATATATTTAAGTATGGACGCCTGCAAAAAACCAGATCAAAATTCGATGTCTGGGTATGCTTTTCTGTTTTTTCAGATTTCCTCAATTCTCGCCAGTTCAGGGATCGGTAAAAAATATTTCAGGGCCCGAAAAAGTGGTCTAAACGATGGAATTTGGCAAAAATAGGGTTGGGGTAATGATTCTCTGGTTAGTCTTGATCGGATGGCCACACTCTACAAATTTGGTCTTCTTCCTCCTCGCAAAAAAGGAGTCTACTTGTGCAAAATTGACAAATGCATATAAGCCTATTATATGGGGAACAGGCGTAGGCTCCAAAAATTCATTAAAAATTAATCCTTCCATGAAATCCAATGAAACCTGGAGGAGATGTTGGATATATTTAAGCATGGATGCTTGCAAAAAACCAGATCAAAATTTGATGCCTGGGTACCATTTTACATTTTTTCGGATTTTCTCAAATTACACGTCTTGAAAAATTAATATTAAATTAATCCCATGTAGAAAAATAATGAAACTTTGGGAACAGTAAGAGATATGGTTTTTTCCAAGCATGCATGCAAAAAATCAGACCGAAATTCAATTTCTAGGTCCGAATTTGGACATCATCCTCCTCGCAAAAAAGTAGTCTACTTGTGCAAAATTGGCAAATGCATGCATATAAGCCTGTGGGGGGAGCAGACATAGGCTCCGAAAATTCATTAAAAATTAATCCTTCCATGAAATCCAATGAAACTTGGAGGGGATGTTGGATATATTTAAGTATGGACGCCTGCAAAAAATGAGATCAAAATTTGACGGCTAGCCCATGGTGCACCACGGCTCATTCTGATGCACCGCGGCTAGCCCGAGGTGCATCACGGCTCATTCTGGTGCACCATAGCTCATTCTGGTGGACCGCGGCAAGCCCATGGTGCACCACGACTCATTCTGGTGCACCGAGGCTAGCCCATGGTGCACCACGGCTTATTTCGGTGCACCACGGCTTATTCCGGTGCACCGCGGCTAACCCATGGTGCACGACGGCTCATTCGAGTGCACCATAGCTCATTCTGCTGCACCGCGGCTCATTCTGCTGCACCGTGGCTCATTCTGGTGCACCTCGGCTAGCCCATGGTGCACCACAGCTCATTCTGGGGCACCGCGGCTAGCCCATGGTGCACCACAGCTCATTCTGGTGCACCGTGACTCATTCTGGTGCACCAATGTTCATTCTGGTGCACCGCGGCTATCCCATGGTGCACCACGGCACATTCTGGTGCACCCCGGCTCATTCTGGTGCACCGCAGCTAGCCCATGGTGCACCGCGGCTCTTTCTGGTACACCAAAGCTCATTCTCGTGTGCCGCGGCTACCCCATGGTGAACCACGGCTAGCCCATGGTGCACCACGGCTAGCCCATGGTGCACCATGGCTCATTCTGGTGCACCACGGCTTATTCCGGTGCACCGCGTCTAGCCCATGGTGCACCACGGCTCATTCCGGTGCACCGCGGCTAGCCCATGGTGCACCACGGCTTATTCTGGTGCATGGCGGCTCATTCTGGTGCACCGCGGCTAGCCCATGGTGCACCACGGCTCATTCTGATGCACCGCGGCTAGCCCAGGGTGCACCCCGGCTCATTCTGGTGCACTGTGGCTAGCCCGAGGTGCACCACGGCTCATTCTGGTGCCCCATAGCTCATTCTGGTGGACCGTGGCTAGCCCATGGTGCACCACGGCTCATTCTGGTGCACCGCGGCTAGCCCATGGTGCACCACGGCTCATTGCGTTGCACCACGACTTATTCCGGTGCATCGTGGCTAACCCATGGTGCATGACGGCTCATTCGGGTGCACCATAGCTTATTCTCCTGCACCGCGGCTCATTCTGCTGCACCGCGGCTCATTCTGGTGCACCTCGGCTAGCCCATTGTGCACCACGGATCATTCTGGGGCACCGCGGCTATCCCATGGTGCACCATGGATCATTCTGGTGCGTCGTGGCTAGCCAATAGTCCACCACGCCTCATTCTTGTGCACCGCGGGTAGCCCATGAAAGTAAACTGGCCTTTGAAGGCCGATGCATGTAAGGTGTAAAACAAAAATTTTACTGCGGAATATACATGCACACATAGGTTCATGCTTTAAGACAGCATGATGTTACCTTATTTTTGGCCTGATCAGTCAGGGAGATCAGATGTCAGGCTTGAAGGGTTCAAACCCTCTAATGGTGATCCACACCACCGTTCGACAATGATGCAAGAACCCCTTCTTGAAAGCCACCAGATGAATACCACAGTGAGGCTTGCTATGCGCACAAGTGGTGAAGGTGGAGGCTAGGTATTCTGTTTGGAAAGGTGTAGTGAACTACCTATAGAATGGTGCATCAGATGAAGGAGAGTTGGCTAGGTTTTCTTGACAAAACCCTAAGGTGAGGAACCTGTATATATGTGCACACCTTGATGAGAGGAAGAGGGAATTTAATTTATTCAAAATGAAAACCAACTTTCAAACACATTTGAAATTTGCGCATGGAACAGGGGAGGATAAGGTGGAGCTGTTGCAAAACCAATTTTGCCAACAACCTCCAATCTTATCCTCATGAAATTAAGTTCAAAATAATTTAAACTTAAATTCATAAACTATCATATAGTATACTTTACATGCGCATAATTCAGCCCTAGAAGGGGTCCAAATATATTGAGTAGTTGCATTCAAAATTTGAATCAACTCACCCACTGATTCCCTCAACCACCAAATCTGAATGGAGCTTTGTTTTAAATGATAAGATGACATCCTTATCACTTAAATTTGCGCACCAAACAGACCAAGGATGTGCTCCAAAGATGCTTCTTGATCCAAGGAATATGCTCCAATAAGATCCTGTCTTATCCTTTTGTTATGAAACAACTTTTCAAAGTCAATTCAAATTCGAATTCAAACACTTTACTTCAAATGTTCCAACATTCAAATTCAAAATTCAAAATTTCCAATTTCAAATTCAAAATTCGAATTCAAAATTCGAATTTCAAAATTCAAATTCCAAATTCAAATTTCAAAATTCAAATTTCAAATTTCAAATTCAAAATTCGAATTTCGAAATTCAAATTCCTAATTCAAATTTCAAAATTCAAATTTCAAATTCAAAATTCGAAATTCAAATATTTGATTATTAATTTAACTAATTAAATTAATTAGTAATGGCTTGGACTATCCAAGCCCATTACTAAGCTCCATGCACCACCCACCCATTTAGGTGGGCTTCCAAACAGCTTCTTGGGCTAACAACCATTATTAGGCCCAATACCTTTAAAGCTAGTCCATCATGACTACAAGGTGTTAGTGTGTGACCCATTGGGTCCAACTTAGCTTCTGACATAACTGGGCTTGGGCCCAACAAGCCCACAACCCAATTAATGACAACACAGAGCACTAGCAATGCTTTGTTGCCCCAGAACTAGTCAGATTAATGACTTGATCATCCTATTGCACATGTTTGGTTACCGTATGTATTTCCCTTCGTCTCGGTTATCTTCCCATTAACCTAAGGTAAGGAAATGTATCAACCCCTGCGGTTTAGGGTAAGCTTTATTCAAAATAGGGAATCTTCAATTTACTGACTCTAAAGGCAGATCATCTCATGATCTCTTTTACTATGCATAGATTCCCGAGTCCCTGTAAATGTCATCCCGATTTCTCCTGTTTACAAATAACCTAATCTCTCACAGAGATTTGACGAATTCCTTCAGCTTATTACCCTAGCCCTGTGCCCTTTAAGGACACACCCAACAGTATACCTATGAGTCTCCATGTTTCAGGCAGACGAGGCATACAATCAAAACATGCCTTCAAGAACACAGTCTAGGTAATAACTTCTGGTCTAAGGAAAGACATACCCAAACATAAAGAGATTACTCTAATGACACTATATGTGAGATTTCCTCATAGAGTCTCTTTTTGGGTCTGTTCAGTGCGAGCTATACTCTTATAGGTCCACCCACGACTTTAGCTAAGATATCTCCATATCTGCAGCTCATGAGGTCTTTACCTTGTATCCATATACAAGTAGATAAGTCATACTAGTCTTTACTCGAGATCACTGATCCCCAAACTCCGTGTCTCTAGACTAGGAACATATAATTAGGAATAGACATGCAATATCCTTGAATCCTCATGATCGTGATCTCATCACAGATACTCAAGAGATACATGTTCTATTCCAAGGGGTTTATCCAGTTCGTTCATATAACAGTAATATCGAGACACAATATGAAACTGGATAAATAGTGCTTTCATTTATTTGCGACAAACAAAGTTCTACATCTAGTGTCCTTTATTTAATCAAAAGATTGTCTCTAGGACACCCATATGCTAACAAGCTCCCACTTGGCCTAGAGCCAATCAGACCTAAGTCGTATGCCCAAAGCCTCATAATGACTATCATGTTTTCTCTAAGAAACAACCTTTGTCAGAGAATCGGCCAGGTTATCGTCTGTGGGAACATAATCCATTTTTACATCATTCCTATCAATGATTTCTCTAATCAAATGATATCTGCGGAGCACGTGTTTAGATCTTCGATGAGACCTAGGTTCCTTTGACTGCGCAATGGCTCCTGTGTTGTCGCAAAGCAACTGTATGGGCTCATCTACGCTTGGAACCACCCTTAGTTCATTTATGAACTTCTTGATCCACACTGCCTCCTTAGCTGCTTCTGAAGCAGCTATGTATTCAGCCTCTGTCGTTGAATCTGCTGTTGTCTCCTGCTTGGAACTTTTCCAAGACACTGCCCCACCATTTAAGGTGAATACGAATCCTGACTGTGACTTGCAGTCATCTTTGTCACTCTGAAAGCTGGCATCAGTGAACCCTTTCACTGTTAACTCATTAACCCCACCATAGACCAGAAACGCATCCTTAGTTCTTCTTAAGTATTTAAGGATGGTTTTGACTGTCGTCCAGTGACCCTCTCCAGGGTCTGACTGGTATCTGCTCGTAATGCTTAAAGCATATGAGACATCTGGTCTCGTACATATCATGGCATACATGATGGATCCAATAGCCGAAGCGTATGGAATTCCACTCATGCGATCCTTCTCAGGTTGTGACTTAGGACACATAGCCCTTGATAGGTGTACCCCATGACTGACAGGAAGAAAACCCCTTTTCGACCCTTCCATGCTAAACCTCTTTAACATCTTGTCAACATACGTGGATTGAGATAAACCCAGCAGCCTTTTGGATCTATCTCTATAGATCTTTATACCGAGTATAAAGGCTGTCTCTCCCAAATCCTTCATGGTAAAGTTTTCTGAAAGCCACTCTTTCGTTATTTTTAATGTGGGGATGTCATTTCCTATTAGCAATATGTCATCTACATAGAGCACTAGGAAGATGACATTACTCCCACTAACCTTTCTGTAAACACAAGGTTCGTCCTCGTTGTTGATAAAACCGTTACTCTTAGCAACTTCATCAAAACGTATGTTCCAACTCCTTGATGCTTGCTTTAGCCCATATATTGACCTTTGTAGTTTGCATACCATATGCTCCTGATCTTTGATTTCAAAGCCTTCAGGTTGTGTCATGTACACTTCCTCCTTCAAGAACCCATTCAAGAAGGCGGTCTTGACATCCATTTGCCAAATTTCATAGTTGTGGTATGCTGCTATTGCAAGCATAATCCTAATAGATTTGATCATGGCAACTGGTGAGAAAGTTTCATCATAGTCAACTCCTTGTCTTTGACGATACCCTTTCGCCACCAACCTAGCTTTGTAGGTCTGAACGTTGCCATCTGCATCAGTCTTTTTTTTAAAGACCCATTTATTACCGATAGGAACTATTCCTTGCGGTTTAGGAACCAAGGTCCATACCTTGTTCTGATACATCGAATCCATTTCAGATTCCATGGCTTCAAGCCATCTTGAGGAGTCAACATCTTTGACCACCTCCTCGTAGTTACTTGGTTCATCATCCTCAACAGTTTACTGATTCTCAATCACAAACCCGTACCTCTCCGGTGGATGGATGACCCTCGTAGATCTATGGAGTTGTGTGTTTACTTCTCCATTGGAGAACGTCGCCTGCGGAGCAGACTCGGGTTCCTCAATCTGTTCTTGTGGATCTTGCACTTCTTCAAGATCAATCTTACTCCCACTGCCTCCTTGAGAGATCAAATCCTTCTCAAGGAACTCAGCATTCTTTGACACAAACACTTTGTGTTCTTCCATGGAGTAGAAGTAGTATCCCTTAGTACCTTTAGGATACCCCACAAATAGACATTTAGTACTCTTAGCACTAAGCTTGTCTGATGTCAACGCTTTGACATAAGCTGGTGATCCCCATACCCTGAGGTAACTCAGGTTGGGTCTCTTACCACTCCATATCTCATATGGTGTGGTCTGAACAGATTTAGACGGTACCCTATTTAGAAGGTATGCCGCTGTGTCTAAGGAATATCCCCAAAACGATTTTGGAAGTTGAGTCTCACTCATCATAGACCTAACCATGTCTAACAAGGTCATGTTTCTCCTTTCGGAGACACTGTTTTGGTGTGGTGTGTAAGGAGCGGTAAGTTGCGAGAGAATTCCATTTTCTCTCTGATAATCCTGAAACTCGTGGCTCAAATATTCACCACCACGATCTGATCGTAATGTCTTAATCATCTTGCCACGCTGTTTATCCACTTCACTCCTAAACTCTTTGAACTTTTCAAAAGCTTCAGATTTATATCTCATTAGGTATATATACCCAAATCTTGATTTGTCATCTGTAAAGGTAATGAAATAAGAATATCCACCTCTAGCCTCAATAGACATTGGGCCACATACATCAGTATGAATGAGTTCTAATAACTCACTAGCCCTATGACTCTCAAGCCCTTTGGGCTTTTGTCGAATCATTTTCCCAGCTAGACAAGATTCACACTGTCCATAGGATTCCAAATCCATGGAGTCCAGGTATCCATCTCTATGCATCCTAGACAATCTTGTTTCATTTATGTGCCCTAGTCTACAGTGCCAAAGATAAGATTGATTATCCGTCCTAGGTCAGTTCACATCTATATTGAGCACTTCATTTCCCATTTCCAACACATACAATCCATTTATTAAAGAAGCAGTACCATAAACCATATCATTCAAAATGATAGAAAAAGTACCATCCCTAATACTGAAAGTATAACCATCTTGTTCTAAACAAGAAATTGAAATAATGTTTCTAGAAATATGCGGAACATAAAGACAATTATTCAAATGCAATAAAAGGCCCGTAGGCAAAATAAGGTCAACATCTCCAACTGAATGAGCAGCAACCCTTGCTCCATTACCAACGCGGAGATCCACCTCGTTTCTATCCAATCTCCTTGGGCTCCTAAGTACCTGCAACATATTGTGAAAGTAAACTGGCCTTTGAAGGCCGATGCATGTAAGGTGTAAAACAAAAATTTTACTGCGGAACATACATGCACTCATAGATTCATGCTTTAAGACAGCATGATGTTACCTTGTTTTGGCCTGATCAGTCAGGGAGATGAGATGTCAGGCTTGAAGGGTTCAAACCCTCTAATGGTGATCCACACCACCGTTCGTCTATGATGCAAGAACTCTTTCTTGAAAGCCACCAGATGAACACCACAATGAGGCTTGCTATGCGCACAAGTGGTGAGGGTGGAGGCTAGGTATCCTGTTTGGAAAGGTGTACTGAGCTACCCTACAGAATGGTGGATAGAGGAGGAGAGTTGGCTTGGTTTTCCCAATGAAACCTAAGGTGAGGAACATGTCTATTTATGCGCACCCTTTGGAGAGGAGGAGGGAATTCATTCATTCAAAATGAAAAACAAACTTTCAAATTTCTTTGAAAGTTGTGCATGAAACAGTGTGATAAGGTGGAGCTGTTGCAAAACAAACTTTGCCAACAACCTCCAATCTTATCCACATGAATTTAAATTCAAATTAATTTAAACTTAAATTCATAAACTATCATATAGTATATAGTTTTCATGCACATAATTCAGCCCTATAAAGGGTCCAAATACATTGAGCAGTTGCTTTCAAAATTTGAATCAACTTACCCACTGATTCCCTCAACCACCAAATCTGAATGGAGGTTTGTTTTAAGTGATAAGATAACACTCTTATCACTTAAAAGTGGCGCACCAAACAGCCTAGGGAGAGCCTCCAAAGATGCTTCTTCATCCAAGGAATATGCTCCAATAAGATCCTGTCTTATCCTTTTGTTATGAAACAACTTTTCAAAACCAATTCAAATTCGAATTCAAACACTTGAATTCAAACGTTCAAACGTTCAAACATTCAAATTCAAAATTCAAAATTCAAAATTTCAAATTTCAAATTCAAAATTCGAATTTCAAAATTCAAATTCAAATTCAAATTTTAAAATTCAAATTTCAAATTTCAAATTCAAAATTCGAATTTCGAAATTCCAATTCTAAATTCAAATTTCAAAATTCAAATTTCAAATTCAAAATTCGAAATTCCAATATTTGATTATTAATTTAACTAATTAAATTTATTAGTAATGGCTTGGACTATCCAAGCCCATTACTAAACTCCATGCACCACCCACCCATTTAGGTGGGCTTCCAAACAGCTTCTTGGGCTAATAACATTATTAGGCCAAATACCTTTAAAGCTAGTCCATCATAACTACAAGGTGTTAGTGTGTGACCCATTAGGTCCAACTTAGCTACTGACATAACTGGGCTTGGGCCCAACAAGCCCACAACCCAATTAATGACAACACAGAGAACTAGCAATGCTTTGTTGCCCCAGAACTAGTCAGATTAATGACTTGATCATCCTATTGCACATATTTGGTTACCGTATGTATTTCCCTTCGTCTCGGTTATCTTCCCATTAACCTAGGGTAAGGAAATGTATCAACCCCTGCGGTTTAGGGTAAGCTTTATTCGAAATAGGGAATCTTTAATTTACTGACTCTAAAGGCAGATCATCTCATGATCTCTTTTACTATGCATAGATTCCCGAGTCCCTGTAAATGTCATCCCGATTTCTCCGGTTTACAGATAACCTAATCTCTCACAGAGATTTGACGAATTCTTTCAGCTTATTACCCTAGCCCTGTGCCCTTTAAGGACACGCCCAACAGTATACCTATGAGTCTCTATGTTTCAGGCAGACGAGGTATACAATCAAAACATGCCTTCAAGAACACAGTCTAGGTAATAACTTTTGGTCTAAGGAAAGACACACCCAAACATAAAGAGATTACTCTAATGACACTATCTGTGAGATTTCCTCATAGAGTCTCTTTTTGGGTCTGTTCAGTGCGAGCTATACTCTTATAGGTCCACCACGACTTTAGCTAAGATATCTCCATATCTGCAGCTCATGAGGTCTTTACCTTGTATCCATATACAAGTAGATAAGTCGTACTAGTCTTTACTCGAGATCACTGATCCCCAAACTCAGTGTCTCTAGACTAGGAACATATAATTAGGAATAGACATGCAATATCCTTGAATCCTCATGATCGTGATCTCATCACAGATACTCAAGAGATACCTGTTCTATTCCAAGGGGTTTATCCAGTTCATTCATATAATATTAACAGTAATATCGAGACACAATATGAAACTGAATAAATAGTGCTTACATTTATTTGCGACAAATAAAGTTCTACATCTAGTGTCCTTTATTTAATCAAAAGATTGTCTCTAGGACACCCATATGCTAACAAGCTCCCACTTGGCCTAGAGCCAATCAGACCTAAGTCGTATGCCCAAAGCCTCATAATGACTATCATGTTTTCTCTGAGAAACAGCCTTTGTCAGAGAATCGGCCAGGTTATCGTCTGTGGGAACATAATCCATATTTACATCATTCCTATCAATGATTTCTCTAATCAAATGATATCTGCGGAGCACGTGTTTAGATCTTTGATGAGACCTAGGTTCCTTTGACTGCGCGATGGCTCCAGTGTTGTCGCAAAGCAACTGTATGGGCTCATCCAAACTTGGAACCACCCTTAGTTCATTTATGAACTTCTTGATCCACACTGCCTCCTTAGCTGCTTCGGAAGCAGCTATGTATTCAGCCTCTGTCGTTGAGTCTGCTGTTGTCTCCTGCTTGGAACTTTTCCAAGACACTGCCCCACCATTTAAGGTGAATACGAATCCAGACTGTGACTTGCAGTCATCTTTGTCACTCTGAAAGCTGGCATCAGTGAACCCTTTCACTGTTAACTCATTAACCCCACCATAGACCAGAAACGCATCCTTAGTTCTTCTTAAGTATTTAAGGATGGTTTTGACTGCCGTCCAGTGACCCTCTCCAGGGTCTGACTGATATCTGCTCGTAATGCTTAAAGCATATGAGACATCTAGTCTCGTACATATCATGGCATACATGATGGATCCAATAGCCGAAGCGTATGGAATTCCACTCATGCGATCCTTCTCAGGCTGTGACTTAGGACACATAGCCCTTGATAGGTGTACCCCATGACTGACAGGAAGAAAACCCCTTTTCGACCCTTCCATGCTAAACCTCTTTAGCATCTTGTCAACGTACGTGGATTGAGATAAACCCAGCAGCCTCTTGGATCTATCTCTATAGATCTTTATACCGAGTATAAAGGCTGCCTCTCCCAAATCCTTCATGGTAAAGTTTTCTGAAAGCCACTCTTTCGTTATTTTTAATGTGGGGATGTCATTTCCTATTAGCAATATGTCATCTACATAAAGCACTAGGAAGACGACATTACTCCCACTTACCTTTCTGTAAACACAAGGTTCATCCTCGTTCTTGATAAAATCGTTACTCTTAACGACTTCATCAAAACGTATATTCCAACTCTTTGATGCTTGCTTTAGCCCATATATTGACCTTTGTAGTTTGCATACCATATGCACCTGATCTTTGTTTTCAAAGCCTTCAGGTTGTGTCATGTACACTTCCTCCTTCAAGAACCCATTCAAGAAGGCGGTCTTGACATCCATTTGCCAAATTTCATAGTCGTGGTATGCTGCTATTGCAAGCATGATCCTAATAGATTTGATCATGGCAACTGGTGAAAAAGTTTCATCATAGTCAACTCCTTGTCTTTGACGATACCCTTTCGCCACCAACCTAGCTTTGTAGGTCTGAACGTTGCCATCTGCATCAGTCTTTCTTTTAAAGACCCATTTATTACCAATAGGAACTACTCCTTGTGGTTTAGGAACCAAGGTCCATACCTTGTTCTGATACATCGAATCCATTTCAGATTCCATGGCTTCAAGCCATTTTGAGGAGTCAACATCTTTGACCGCCTCCTCGTAGTTACTTGGTTCATCATCCTCAACAGTTTGCTGATTCTCAATCACAAACCCGTACCTTTCAGGTGGATGGATGACCCTCGTAGGTCTACGGAGTTGTGTGTTTACTTCTCCATTGGAGAATGTCGCCTGCGGAGCAGACTCGGGTTCCTCAATCTGTTCTTGTGGATCTTGCACTTCTTCAAGATCAATCTTACTCCCACTGCCTCCTTGAGAGATCAAATCCTTCTCAAGGAACTCAGCATTCTTTGAAACAAACACTTTGTGTTCTTCCATGGAGTAGAAGTAGTATCCCTTAGTACCTTTAGGATACCCCACAAATAGACATTTAGTACTCTTAGCACTAAGCTTGTCTGATGTCAACGCTTTGACATAAGCTGGCGATCCTCATACCCTGAGGTAACTCAGGTTGGGTCTCTTACCACTCCATATCTCATATGGTGTGGTCTGAACAGATTTAGACGGTACCCTATTTAGAAGGTATGCCGCTGTGTCTAAGGCATATCCCCAAAACGATTTTGGAAGTTGAGTCTCACTCATCATAGACCTAACCATGTCTAACAAGGTCCTGTTTCTCCTTTCGGAGACACCGTTTTGGTGTGGTGTGTAAGGAGCGGTAAATTGTGAGAGAATTCCATTTTCTCTCAGATAACCCTGAAACTCGTGGCTCAAATATTCACCACCACGATCTGATCGTAATGTCTTAATCATCTTGCCACGCTGTTTCTCCACTTCATTCCTAGACTCTTTGAACTTTTCAAAAGCTTCAGATTTATATCTCATTAGGTATATATACCCAAATCTTGATTTGTCATCTGTAAAGGTAATGAAATAAGAATATCCACCTCTAGCCTCAATAGACATTGGGCCACATATATCAGTATGAATGAGTTCTAATAACTCACTAGCCCTATGACTCTCAAGCCCTTTGGGCTTTTGTTGAATCATTTTCCCAGCTAGACAAGATTCACACTGTCCATAGGATTCCAAATCCATGGAGTCCAGGTATCCATCTCTATGCATCCTAGACAATCTTGTTTCATTTATGTGCCCTAGTCTACAGTGCCAAAGATAAGATTGATTATCTGTCCTAGGTCGTTTCACATCTATATTGAGCACTTCATTTCCCATTTCCAACACATACAATCCATTTATTAAAGAAGCAGTACCGTAAACCATATCATTCAAAATGATAGAAAAAGTACCATTCCTAATACTGAAAGTATATCCATCTTGTTCTAAACAAGAAATTGAAATAATGTTTCTAGAAATTTGCGGAACATGAAGACAATTATTCAAATGCAGTAAAAGGCCCGTAGGCAAAATAAGGTCAGCATCTCCAACTGAATGAGCAGCAACTCTTGCTCCATTACCAACGCGGAGATCCACCTCGTTTCTATCCAATCTCCTTGGGCTCCTAAGTACCTGCAACATATTGCAGATATGAGAACCACATCCGGTATCTAATACCCATGAGGATGGATTAGCATAAGAATAATTTATCTCAATCATGAAAATACCTGAGGCAGAAGCATCACCATGTTTCTTGTCCTTCACATTGTTCAGGTAGTTTGGACAATTCCTCTTCCAGTGGCCTTTCTTGCCACAATGGAAGCACTCAGCATCACCCTTGTCCTTAGGTGCCTTCTTACCCTTCTTCTTGCCCTTCTTCTTCTTGGATTTTCCTTTGGGCTTAAGGGGGTCACCTTTTGCAGGCTCCTTACCCTTTCCCTTGGCCTTGCTAGGCCCACCAATCAAAAGAGCCTGTGTCCTATCCTTCTTGATAGACACTTCAGCTGTTGTTAACATGCTTAACAACTCAGGCAAGCTCACTTGCATCCCATGCATATTGTAATTCATGATGAATTGACTGAAGGAAGGTGGAAGTGAGGTGAGGACTAAGTCATTACTTAGCTCGGCATCCATGATGAAGCCTAGGTTTCCTAGCTTCTCAATCAGCCCGATCATCTTGAGAATATGGCTGGCAACAGACATGCTCTCAGTCATCCTACAAGAGAACAGTTCTCTTGAGGCCTCATACCTCTCATGCCTGCCTTTAATATCATACAACTCCTTGAGATGTACGATAATAGAGGGAGCATCCATATGCTCATGCTGCTTTTGCAGTTCAGGCGACATGGATGCCAACATGATGCATACTGCCATCACATTGTCATCCAAGTGCTGTTGATGGGTTACGAAATCAAATTCCGCAAACCCTTCTTCCCCTTCCCGTGGAGCTACGGGTATTGCAGCATCTAAAACGTAGGCAATCTTTTCGGCCCTTAGAACTATTCTTAGGTTCCGATACCAGTCCATAAAATTTGAACCGGTCAGTTTATTCGTATCGAGTATTGAACGCAGTAACAGTGGATTAGTCATACTATAAGCTGAAAAGAATGTAAAGATAGTTTTAGTTAATATACGGTTATGTAGTTAAAAGCAAATTATTAAAGACTTGAAATAATTTGCCCCTCCCACTATTTTATCTAAGTCAATGACCCTTCCTTTTGACTTAGGGTTAATCTACTTTAGATTTTACCTTGGTGGGATTAAGAGTGCGATTATTTATTTTAACCTCCATCTGAAACCGCAAGATTAATTTAAATAAAGGGTTGATCTTTATCAACAGTATCTCATACCCTCTCTTAACATTAGGTTGACAACTCTTTGTCACTTAGTGGTGCATCTCATGCAACCAACCTAGCACCATTACCCTAAGCACATAAGCCCGGCTGTGCCTGCAACTTATGTCTTAGTTAAGCATTAAACCAGCACCCTAAGTGTCTTACACTTCAAACACTACTCTAGCCCAACGAAATAGTGGGTCCCAACTGATTGTGGAGCACCACTATGTAGAAGAGTTTTGAGTAGCATTGGTGGTGGGAGGTAATCATATGCTTAATTATTTATTCCTTTTAAGGGTTCCTTTAATCTTGGGGTTAATTAGGTCCCATCAAACGCATATTGTAAGTTATCATGCTAGTCGTTACCTATGTCAAACATCTATCGGTATACACTAGTCGCTTTTGGACAAACATAATAACCATACAAAACGCGGTTTGCCCAATTCATGCATACTAGACGTTCTAATCATACATGCATATAAACAGTTTATATTGAGATAGCCATGGTGCTCGCGCTTTTGTCCTTTTTGCTTCTTTAAGCAACGGCCGCTTGTCGTCTATACGCCACTAGCCTATTTCTCTAATTACAAATAATTAAAGAAACTCCATAACACTTTGGAGGAACAAAATTACAAAATTTAAATTACAAATATACTTGTAAATTAAAATGCGCGATTACACGTAAATTTAAAATTCAAAAAATTCAAATCTGGGCACCATGACCATCCCCTTCCTGTTTGTACCTGAAAAGTTCAAAACTTGCAAACACAAACATTATATTATCACATAACATTTTCACATGTATTTTGACATTTAACATTTAAACATCAAAATAACATCAAGATTCATAATCTTAAATTTCTCATTGGCCGAATTTAAAAAACAATTTCAATTCAAATTTTGTTAATTCTTTCTCAAAGAAAACAAAATTAAACCATGCATGTAGCCATATATCCCTACATGGCCGAATCATATAGGTAACTATATGATAAATTTGTCACAAAATTTCATGCATATAAACATGACACGATTCATGGAGAAAAATAAGAAATCATTCAAGGTACTTTTAGTACCCTCCATGGCCGAATCTACCCTTTCAAAAAGGGTGTTCCTTTTAGAACTTTCATAAAGAAAAGAAACTAAACCATGATGCATAATGTTTTATGAACACAGAATCAAATTTTCATGTTCATAAAAACAAAAACTTTAACACTTTAAAGGATTTGTGATTCAAAATCCACATGCAGAATTTAAACTTTAACCCTTTAAAGATTTTTGACCGTGAAAGACTCTTTTCACAAACAAGGTACCATCACCCGTCGATGGTAAAGCAACCTGGCTCTGATACCACTTGAAAGTAAACTGGCCTTTGAAGGCCGATGCATGTAAGGTGTAAAACAAAAATTTTACTGCGAAACATACATGCACTCATAGATTCATGCTTTAAGACAGCATGATGTTACCTTGTTTTGGCCTGATCAGTCAGGGAGATGAGATGTCAGGCTTGAAGGGTTCAAACCCTCTAATGGTGATCCACACCACCGTTCGTCTATGATGCAAGAACTCTTTCTTGAAAGCCACCAGATGAACACCACAATGAGGCTTGCTATACGCACAAGTGGTGAGGGTGGAGGCTAGGTATCCTGTTTGGAAAGGTGTACTGAGCTACCCTACAGAATGGTGCATAGAGGAGGAGAGTTGGCTTGGTTTTCCCAATGAAACCTAAGGTGAGGAACATGTCTATTTATGCGCACCCTTTGGAGAGGAGGAGGGAATTCATTCATTCAAAATGAAAAACAAACTTTCAAATTTCTTTGAAAGTTGTGCATGAAACAGTGTGATAAGGTGGAGCTGTTGCAAAACAAACTTTGCTAACAACCTCCAATCTTATCCACATGAATTTAAATTCAAATTAATTTAAACTTAAATTCATAAACTATCATATAGTATATAGTTTTCATGCGCATAATTCAGCCCTATAAAGGGTCCAAATACATTGAGCAGTTGCATTCAAAATTTGAATCAACTTACCCACTGATTCCCTCAACCACCAAATCTGAATGGAGGTTTGCTTTAAGTGATAAGATAACACTCTTATCACTTAAAAGTGGCGCACCAAACAGCCTAGGGAGAGCCTCCAAAGATGCTTCTTCATCCAAGGAATATGCTCCAATAAGATCCTGTCTTATCCTTTTGTTATGAAACAACTTGTCAAAACCAATTCAAATTCGAATTCAAACACTTGAATTCAAACGTTCAAACGTTCAAACATTCAAATTCAAAATTCAAAATTCAAAATTTCAAATTTCAAATTCAAAATTCGAATTTCAAAATTCAAATTCCAATTCAAATTTTAAAATTCAAATTTCAAATTTCAAATTCAAAATTCGAATTTCGAAATTCAAATTCTAAATTCAAATTTCAAAATTCAAATTTCAAATTCAAAATTCGGAATTCAAATATTTGATTATTAATTTAACTAATTAAATTAATTAGTAATGGCTTGGACTATCCAAGCCCATTACTAAACTCCATGCACCACCCACCCATTTAGATGGGCTTCCAAACAGCTTCTTGGGCTAATAACATTATTAGGCCCAATACCTTTAAAGCTAGTCCATCATAACTACAAGGTGTTAGTGTGTGACCCATTAGGTCCAACTTAGCTACTGACATAACTGGGCTTGGGCCCAACAAGCCCACAACCCAATTAATGACAACACAGAGCACTAGCAATGCTTTGTTGCCCCAGAACTAGTCAGATTAATGACTTGATCATCCTATTGCACATATTTGGTTACCGTATGTATTTCCCTTCGTCTCGGTTATCTTCCCATTAACCTAGGGTAAGGAAATGTATCAACCCCTGCGGTTTAGGGTAAGCTTTATTCGAAATAGGGAATATTCAATTTACTGACTCTAAAGGCAGATCATCTCATGATATCTGTTACTATGCATAGATTCCCGAGTCCCTGTAAATGTCATCCCGATTTCTCCGGTTTACAGATAACCTAATCTCTCACAGAGATTTGACGAATTCTTTCAGCTTATTACCCTAGCCCTATGCCCTTTAAGGACACGCCCAACAGTATACCTATGAGTCTCCATGTTTCAGGCAGACGAGGTATACAATCAAAACATGCCTTCAAGAACACAGTCTAGGTAATAACTTCTGGTCTAAGGAAAGACACACCCAAACATAAAGAGATTACTCTAATGACATTATCTGTGAGATTTCCTCATAGAGTCTCTTTTTGGGTCTGTTCAGTGCGAGTTATACTCTTATAGGTCCACCCACGACTTTAGCTAAGATATCTCCATATCTGCAGCTCATGAGGTCTTTACCTTGTATCCATATACAAGTAGATAAGTCGTACTAGTCTTTACTCGAGATCACTGATCCCCAAACTCAGTGTCTCTAGACTAGGAACATATAATTAGGAATAGACATGCAATATCCTTGAATCCTCATGATCGTGATCTCATCACAGATACTCAAGAGATACCTGTTCTATTCCAAGGGGTTTATCCAGTTCATTCATATAATATTAACAGTAATATCGAGACACAATATGAAACTGAATAAATAGTGCTTACATTTATTTGCGACAAATAAAGTTCTACATCTAGTGTCCTTTATTTAATCAAAAGATTGTCTCTAGGACACCCATATGCTAACATATTGCAGATATGAGAACCACATCCGGTATCCAATACCCATGAGGTTGGATTAGCATAAGAATAATTTATCTCAATCATGAAAATACCTGAGGCAGAAGCATCACCATGCTTCTTGTCCTTCACATTGTTCAGGTAGTCTGGACAATTCCTCTTCCAGTGGCCTTTCTTGCCACAATGGAAGCACTCAGCATCACCCTTGTCCTTAGGTGCCTTCTTACCCTTCTTCTTGCCCTACTTCTTCTTGGATTTTCCTTTGGGCTTAAGGGGGTCACCTTTTGCAGGCTCCTTACCTTTTCCCTTGGCCTTGCTAGGCCCACCAATCAAAAGAGCCTGTGTCCTATCCTTCTTGATAGACACTTCAGCTGTTGTTAACATGCTTAACAACTCAGGCAAGCTCACTTGCATCCCATGCATATTGTAATTCATGATGAATTGACTGAAGGAAGGTGGAAGTGAGGTGAGGACTAAGTCATTAGTTAGCTCGGCATCCATGATGAAGCCTAGGTTTCCTAGCTTCTCAATCAGCCCAATCATCTTGAGAACATGGCTGCCAACAGACATGCTCTCAGTCATCCTACAAGAGAACAGTTCTCTTGAGGCCTCATACCTCTGATGCCTGCCTTTAATATCATATAACTCCTTGAGATGTACGATAATAGAGGGAGCATCCATATGCTCATGCTGCTTTTGCAGTTCAGGCGACATGGATGCCAACATGATGCATACTGCCATCACATTGTCATCCAAGTGCTGTTGGTGGGTTACGAAATCAAATTCCGCAAACCCTTCTTCCCCTTCCCGTGGAGCTACGGGTATTACAGAATCTAAAACGTAGGCAATCTTTTCGGCCCTTAGAACTATTCTTAGGTTCCGATACCAGTCCATAAAATTTGAACCGGTCAGTTTATTCGTATCGAGTATTGAACGCAGTGACAGTGGATTAGTCATACTATAAGCTGAAAAGGATGTAAAGATAGTTTTAGTTAAAATACGGTTATGTAGTTAAAAGCAAATTACTAAAGGACTTGAAATAATTTGCCCCTCCCACTATTTTATCTAAGTCAATGACCCTTCCTTTTGACTTAGGGTTAATGTACTTTAGATTTTACCTTAGTGGGATTAAGAGTGCGATTATTTACTTTAATCTCCGTCTGAGACCGCAAGATTAATTTAAATAATGGGTTGATCTTTATCAACAGTATCTTATACCCTCTCTTAACATTAGGTTGACAACTCTTTGTCACTTAGTGGTGCATCTCATGCAACCAACCTTGCACCATTACCCTAAGCACATAAGCCCGGTTGTGCCTGCAACTTATGTCTTAGTTAAGCATTAAACCAGCACCCTAAGTGTCTTACACGTCAAACACTACTCTAGCTCAACGAAATAGTGGGTCCCAACTGAGTTGTGGAGCACAACTATGTAGAAGAGTTTTGAGTAGCATTGGTGGTGGGAGGTAATCATATGCTTAATTACTTATTCCTTTTAAGGGTTCCTTTTATTTTAGGGTTAATTACGTCCCATCAAACGCATATTGTAAGTTATCATGCTAGTTGTTACCTATGTCAAACATCTATCGGTATGCACTAGTCGCTATTGGACAAACATAATAACCATACAAAACGCGGTTTGCCCAATTCATGCATACTAGACGTTCTAATCATACATGCATATAAACAGTTTATATTGAGATAGCCATGGTGCTCGCGCTTTTGTCCTTTTTGCTTCTTTAAGCAATGGCCGCTTGTCGTTTATACGCCACTAGCCTATTTCTCTAATTACACATAATCAAATAAACTCCAAAGCATCATTGGAGGGACAAAATTACAAAATTTAAATTACAAATACACTTGTAAATTAAAAGGCGCGATTACACATTAATTTAAAATTCAAAAATTCAAATCCGGGCACCATGACCATCCCCTTCCTGTTTGTACCTGAAAAGTTCAAAACTTGCAAACACAAACATTATATTATCACATAATATTTTCACATATATTTTGACATTTAACATTTAAACATCAAAATAACATCAAGATTCATAATCTTTAATTTCTCATTGGCCGAATTTAAAAACAATTTTAATTCAAATTTTGTTAATTCTTTCTTAAAGAAAACAAAATTAAACCATGCATGTAGCCATAAACTCCTTCATGGCCGAATCATATAGGTGACTATATGATAAATTTTGTCACAAAATTTCATGCATATAAACATGACACAATTCATGGAGAAAAATAAGAAATCATTCAAGGTACTCTTAGTACCCTCCATGGCCGAATCTACCCTTTCAAAAAGGGTGTTCCTTTTAAAACTTTCATAAAGAAAAAGAAACTAAACCATGATGCATAATGTTTTATGAACACAGAATCAAATTTACATGTCCATAAAAACAAAAACTTTAACACTTTAAAGGATTTGTGATTCAAAATCCATATGCAGAATCTAAACTTTAACCCTTTAAAGATTTTTGACCGTGAAAAACTCCTTTCACAAACAAGGTACCATCACCCGCCGATGGTAAAGCAACCGGGCTCTGATACCACTTGAAAGTAAACTGGCCTTTGAAGGCCGATGCATGTAAGGTGTAAAACAAAAAATTTACTGTGGAATATACATGCACACATAGGTTCATGCTTTAAGACAGCATGATGTTACCTTGTTTTTGGCCTGATCAGTCAGGGAGATCAGATGTCAGGCTTGAAGGGTTCAAACCCTCTAATGGTGATCCACACCACCGTTCGTCAATGATGCAAGAACCCCTTCTTGAAAGCCACCAGATGAACACCACAGTGAGGCTTGCTATGCGCCCAAGTGGTGAAGGTGGAGGCTAGGTATTCTGTTTGGAAAGGTGTAGTGAACTACCTACGGAATGGTGCATCAGATGAAGGAGAGTTGGCTAGGTTTTCTTGTCAAAACCCTAAGGTGAGGAACCTGTATATATGCGCACACCTTGATGAGAGGAAGAGGGAATTTAATTTATTCAAAATGAAAACCAACTTTCAAACACATTTGAAATTTCCGCAAGGAACAGGGGAGGATAAGGTGGAGCTGTTGCAAAACCAATTTTGCCAACAACCTCCAATCTTATCCTCATGAAATTAAGTTCAAAATAATTTAAACTTAAATTCATAAACTATCATATAGTATACTTTACATGCGCATAATTCATCCCTAGAAGAGGTCCAAATATATTGAGTAGTTGCATTCAAAATTTGGATCAACTCACCCACTGATTCCCTCAACCACCAAACAGCCCAAGGATGTGCTCCAAAGATGCTTCTTGATCCAAGGAATATGCTCCAATAAGATCCTGTCTTATCTTTTTGTTATGAAACAACTTTTTAAAACCAATTCAAATTCGAGTTCAAACACTTGAATTCAAATGTTCAAACATTCCAATTCAAAATTCAAAATTTCAAATTTCCAATTCAAAATTCGAATTTCAAAATTCAAATTCCAAATTCAAATTTCAAAATTCAAATTTCAAATTCAAAATTCGAATTTTGAAATTCAAATTTCAAAATTCAAATTTCAAATTCAAAATTCGAAATTCCAATATTTGATTATTAATTTAACTAATTAAATTAATTAGTAATGGCTTGGACTATCCAAACCCATTACTAAGCTCCATGCACCACCCACCCATTTAGGTGGGCTTCTAAACAGCTTCTTGGGCTAACAACCATTATTAGGCCCAATACCTTTAAAGCTAGTCCATCATGACTATAAGGTGTTAGTGTGTGACCCATTAGGTCCAACTTAGCTTCTGACATAACTGGGCTTGGGCCCAACAAGCCCACAACCCAATTAATGACAACACAGAGCACTAACAATGTTTTGTTGCCCCAGAACTAGTCAGATTAATGACTTGATCATCCTATTGCACATATTTGGTTACCGTATGTATTTCCCTTCGTCTCGGTTATCTTCCCATTAACCTAGGGTAAGGAAATGTATCAACCCCTGAGGTTTAGGGTAAGCTTTATTCGAAATAGGGAATTTTCAATTTACTGACTCTAAAGGCAGATCATCTCATGATCTCTTTTACTATGCATAGATTCCCGAGTCCCTGTAAATGTCATCCCGATTTCTCCGGTTTACAAATAACCTAATCTCTCACAGAGATTTGACGAATTCCTTCAGCTTATTACCCTAGCCATGTGCCCTTTAAGGACACACCCAACAGTATACCTATGAGTCTCCATGTTTCAAGCAGACGAGGCATACAATCAAAACATGTCTTCAAGAACACAGTCTAGGTAATAACTTCTGGTCTAAGGAAAGACAAACCCAAACATAAAGAGATTACTCTAATGACACTATATGTGAGATTTCCTCATAGAGTCTCTTTTTGGGAGTGCAAGCTATACTCTTATAGGTCCACCCACGACTTTAGCTAAGATATCTCCATATCTGCAGCTCATGAGGTCTTTACCTTGTATCCATATACAAGTAGATAAGTCATACTAGTCTTTACTCGAGATCACTGATCCCCAAACTCAGTGTCTCTAGACTAGGAACATATAATTAGGAATAGACATGCAATATCCTTGAATCCTCATGATCGTGATCTTATCACAGATACTCAATAGATACCTGTTCTATTCCAAGGGGTTTATCCAGTTCGTTCATATAAAGTAATATCGAGACACAATATGAAACTGAATAAATAGTGCTTTCATTTATTTGCGACAAGCAAAGTTCTACATCTAGTGTCCTTTATTTAATCAAAAGATTGTCTCTAGGACACCCATATGCTAACAGCCCATGGTGCACCCCGACTCATTCTGGTGCACTACGGCTCCTTCTGGTGCACCCCATGACAAAGTCCCTTGTCCAACCAGCTTCTTTTCTGACTTTCTTTCCTCTTCTTATGACTTGGTCTTGGTCCTCTCTCCCAGCGGTTCCATCTTCTCCTACCTGCTCTCCTTGTTCCCCTCCGAGCCTTCCTCCACCACCTTCATGATTGAGGTTCATATCATTTCCCCCATCCCTTAAAAATTCGATCTTGCCCTCAAGATCGAACTGTGGGTACGCCTCGCTAAAGTCAGCGACTGATACCCAAGAGGCATCCTCCAAGGCTAGTCCTTTCCATTGTACCAAGATCAGCAGATCAGACCCCTTTTCGGTCGTCACCGTGCGAGAACGCACGATTGCTAGTGGTTCGATCACCGGATGGTTCTCCCAAGTGGTCTCCGGCAAGGCTTGGGGGTGAAAGAATGAGTTTTGACGAAATGCTTTGAGCAACGACACATGGAAGACCGGGTGTATACGAGATCCGGTTGGAAGTGCTAAGCGATAGGTCACCTGGCCGATCCGCTCCGTAACTGGGAAGGGACCATAATATCGACGACGCAGCTTGGAGTATGTCTGGTTGCGCACCGATTTCTGCCTGTATGGTTGGAGTTTGACCAAGACTTGGTCACCGACAGCAAAGTGGACATCCCGGCGGTGCTTGTCAGCTTGATTCTTCATATGCTGACGGGTACGATCCGAATAATTGCGTCCCTCTGTATCAGAAGGTTGTCCACCGCTTCAATAGGGGACGTTCCTACATCGTATGGCTGCAGGGCAGGGGGAAACGCCCATACAAGATCTGAAAAGGTGTGGTTCCAATTGAGGAGTGAAAGGAAGAATTGTATGAGAACTCAGCCCAACGTAAATATTGTGCCCAACTTTTTGGACTTTCCATGGTGAGATTTGACCTTCCAAGGCATCAGGATGATTGGCAGTGCTGAAATGGAGGCGAGTCCCACTCAACCTGGAAAGCTCTTGCCAAAATTTGCTGAGGAACACCCGATCTTGGTCAGATACAATGGAACGGGGAACTCCATGATGTCGGCAAACGTCCGAGACAAACACTAATGCTACCTTTGAAGCTGTAAAATTACCAATCAAAGCCGAGAAGAGGGCGTACTTTGAAAGTCAATCGACCACCACCATTATGGTTGTTTTGTCGTCGGATGGAGGTAGGCCAACGATGAAATCCATCGATAAGTCCTCCTAGACCGCGTGGGGGATTGACAAAGGCTGCAGGAGTCCAGCAGGGGAGAGGGGCTGATATTTGGTGACCTGACATATGGGGAAGGTGCGCACAAACTCTTGCACATCATGTTTCAGATTGGGCCAATAATAATGGGTGGAGAGTCCATGCAGTGTTTTATGTATTCCACCATGTCCTCCAACGACCGTGGAATGGAAGTTATGCAGCAAGGTGACCTTCATGTCCGAGTTGCTGGCAAGGACTATTCGGCCCTTGTAGAATATCAACCCTTCTTTCAGAGTGTACTGCTCAAAGCCGTCTTGATGTTCAGCAACAACTGTGGATATGCGTACCAACTCTGGATTGCTCTTGACTTCAGCCTTTAGTGAGTCCAACAGAGGATTGATTAGAGTTGACATAGCCAGTAGTAGTGGTTGCTCACCAGCTTTATCCTTCTCCCATTCATGTACGCGGGATAAGGCGTCTGCTACTTTATTGCTGGCACTAGGGTAATACTCTATTGTATAATCATATCCCAATAATTTCACCAAAAATCGTTGTTGTTCAGGAGTTTGAATGACTTGAGCCATGAGCTCCCTTATACTGTGCTGGTCAGTTCTGATTGTGAATTTTCTTCCTAACAGGTATTGGCGACTCCTTCAGTTATAACAAACAATTCCCGCACGTAGGTTGACGATTGCTGCATCTTGGGAGATAATTTGCGGCTGAAGTAGGCAATGGGCTTATTTTCTTGGAGGGGATGTTGAATATATTTAAGCATAGATGCTTGCAAAAAACCAGATCAAAATTCGATTCCTGGGTATTATTTTCAATTTTTTTGGATTTTCTCAAAGAAAAATTAATTTTAAATTAATCCCTTGTAGAAAAATCACGAGACTTTGGGAATAGTAAGATATGGTTTTTACAAGAATGCATGCAAAAAATCAGACCGAAATTAATTTCTAGATCCGAATTTGGACTTCTTCCTCCTAAGAAAAAAGGTATCTACTTGTACAAAACTGGCAACTACATATAAGGCTATTATAGGGGAGCAGCTTCCTACCTTCCCACACTTGCGGTGGGCTGTGCAGGGGCACCATAGGGGCTTTCCCTAGATCTCGTGCAAGCCTTCCCAAGCTTGTGGGGCCTGGGTATTGTGTACATCACCGAGGGAGGTGGGTTAGGCCTTTGATGCCTGCTAGGAGCAGCGTCGTGCACACCAATGTCCCGCTGTGTTGAGGTTGAGTTCCCACGACAACGTGGCGTGGCTCGTTCAGCCATCGACGACGCAAGAGCAATGGATCCCGGGGCATCCCACGTGGGTGCTTAATTCCTTTCGCATCCACAGCCGAACGTCGCCCATTCGGTGCGTCCCTCTCGATTCCTGATGCCCTGGGGACACAATTACGATGACTGCCGAGTTGGCTGAGTGGGACGTGTTTCGGGGGAATTCCATCTCAATGCGCTCGGGCCCATGTCCCGTTGCATTGAGGTCGAATTCCCATAACAACTTGACGTTGATGATTTAGCGTCGTTGATGCATGTGCGGCGGTGCGTTTTAGGGACTTACCCCGGTCCCGGCTGTTATTGCCTTACGTGCATCGTTGATCTTGTGGAGGCACCCGGATGAATCACGACTGAACAAGTTGTGAAAGGAATTGACAGCGGTGAGGGCTGGTTCTGGATGGTATCGATCATGCCTAGCGAGATGGACATGGCGCTACCGGATGCTACGTTTTGTGGTGTTGGGTCGCACTGAACGCGAGGGCGTGTGAGTGGTGGTTGGGTTGTTTGTGCTAGCCGGTCCATGCTTGTGCATCGAACATTCTGCACGTAACCCTTTCCAGCGTCTCCAAGTGTCCCGTTGCGGCTCTGGTGTTTGTTCGTGGTTCCTGTGCTGACTACCTGTGAAATGGTACTCGCATCCATCCAAGCCCCCACCACATGTCCTAAGTACTCCACCTCCGGTTGGCCAAAGGAACATTTTTCACGTTTTGCAAATGCATATAAGCCTATTATATGGGGGGGAGGAGGCATAGGCTCCAAAGATTCATTAAAAATCAACACTTCCATGAAATCCAATGAAACTTGGAGAGGATGTTGGATATATTTAAGCATGAATGCTTCCAAAAAACCAGATCAAGATTTGGTGCCTGGGTACGATTTTCCATTTTTTCAGATTTTCTCAAATTAAGCCTATTGAAAAATTAATATTAAATTAATCACATGGAGAAAAATCATTAGACTTTGGGAATAGTAAGATATGGTTTTTCCAAGCATGCTTGCGAAAAATCAGATCGAAATTCAATTTCTAGGTCCGAATTTGGACTTCTTCCTTCTCAGAAAAAAGGTATTTACTAGTGCAAAACCGGCAACTGCATAGAAGGCTATTATAGGGGGAACAGCTGCCTCCCTTCCCACGCCCATGGTGGGCTGTGCACCTGGTGCCCGACGAGATGCCCCGGATGCTTGAATTGGTGCCCCATGAGGCGCGTATGGTGCCTGACGTGGTGCCCCGGTCGCCAGGCATGGTGCACCTTATGCTTGACTCGGTGCCTGACGAGGTGCATGGTGCACCACGGCTCATTCTAGTGCACCTCAGCTATCCCATGGTGCACCACCATGACTCATTCTGGTGCACCAAGCTAGCCCATGGAGCACCACGGCTCATTCTGGAGCACCGCGGCTATCCCATGGTGCACCACGGCTCATTCTGGTGCACCTCTGCTAATTCTGGTGTACCTCGGCTCATTCTGGTGCACCTCGGCTAGCCCATGGTGCACCACGGATCATTTTGGTGCACCGCGGCTAGCCCATTGTGCACCACGGCTCATTCTGGTGCACTGCGGCTAGCCCATGGTGCACCACGGCTCATTCTGGTGCATCGTGGCTAGCCCATGGTGCACCATGACTCATTCTGGTGCATTGCAGCTAACCCATGGTGCACCACGACTCATTCTGGTGCACCACGGCTCATTCTAGTGCACCGCGGCTAGCCCTTGTGCGCCACGACTCATTCTGGGGCACCGCGGCTAGCCCATGGTGCACCACGGCTCATTCTGGTGCACCGCGGCTCATTCTGGTGCATCAATGCTCATTCTGGTGCACCTCGGCTTATTCTGGTGCACCGCGGCTATCCAATGGTGCACCATGGCTCATTCTGGTGCACCCCGGCTCATTCTGGTGTACCGCGGCTAGCCCATGGTGCACCACGGCTCTTTCTGGTACACCAAAGCTCATTCTAGTGTGCTGCGACTAGCCCATGGTGAACCACGGCTAATTGTGGTGCACCGCGGCTAGCCCATGGTGCACCACGGCTAGCCCATGGTGCACCATGGCTCATTCTGGTGCACCATTGCTCATTCCGGTGCACCGTGGCTAGCCCAGGGTGCACCACGGCTCATTCCGGTGCACCGCGGCTAGCCCATAGTGCACCACGGCTCATTCTGATGCACCGCGGCTAGCCCGAGGTGCACCACGGCTCATTCTGGTGCACCATAGCTTATTCTGGTGGACCGTGGCTAGCCCATGGTGCACCACGGCTCATTCTGGTGCACCGCGGCTAGCCCATGGTGCACCCCGGCTCATTGCGGTGCACAACGGCTTATTCCGGTGCACCGCGGCTAACTCATGGTGCACGACGGCTCATTCGGGTGCACCATAGCTCATTCTGCTGCACCGCGGCTCATTCTGGTGCACCTCGGCCACCACGGCTCATTCTGGGGCCCCGGGGCTATCCTATGGTGCACCCCAGCTCATTCTGGTGTACCGCGGCTAGCCCATGGTGCACCACGGCTCTTTCTGGTACACCAAAGCTCATTCTAGTGTGCTGCGACTAGCCCATGGTGAACCACGGCTAATTATGGTGCACCACGGCTAGCCCATGGTGCACCACGGCTAGGCCATGGTGCACCATGGCTCATTCTGGTGCACCATTGCTCATTCCGGTGCACCGTGGCTAGCCCACGGTGCACCATGGCTCATTTCGGTGCACCGCGTCTAGCCCATGGTGCACCACGGCTCATTCTGATGCACCGCGGCTAGCCCGAGGTGCACCACGGCTCATTTTGGTGCACCATAGCTCATTCTGGTGGACCGTGGCTAGCCCATGGTGCACCACGGCTCATTTTGGTGCACCGCGGCTAGCCCATGGTGCACCACGGCTCATTGCGGTGCACCACGGCTTATTCCGGTGCACCACGACTAACTCATGGTGCACGACGGCTCATTTGGGTGCACCATAGCTCATTCTGCTGCACCTCAGATAGCCCATGGTGCACCACGGCTCATTCTGGTGCACCGTTCAGCCACGGATTATTCTGGTGCACCGTGGCTAGCCAATAGTCCACCACGCCTCATTCTGGTGCACCTCGGCTAGCCCATGGTGCACCCCGGCTCATTCTGGTGCATTGCGGCTCCTTCTGGTGCACCCCATGACAAAGTCCCTTGTCCAACCAGCTTCTTTTCTGACTTTCTTTCCTCTTCTTATGACTTGGTCTTGGTCCTCTCTCCCAGCGGTTCCATCTTCTCCTACCTGCTCTCCTTGTTCCCCTCCGAACCTTCTTCCTCCACCACCTTCATGATTGAGGTTCATATCATTTCCCCCATCCCTTAAAAACTCGATCTTGCCCTCAAGATCGAACTGTGGGTACGCCTCGCTAAAGTCAGCGACTGATACCCAAGAGGCATCCTCCAAGGCTAGTCCTTTCCATTGTACCAAGATCAGCAGATCAGACCCCTTTCCGGTCGTCACCGTGCGAGAACGCACGATTGCTAGTGGTTCGATCACCGGATGGTTCTCCCAAGTGGTCTCCGGCAAGGCTTGGGGGTGAAAGAATGAGTTTTGACGAAATGCTTTGAGCAACGACACATGGAAGACCGGGTGTATACGAGATCCGGTTGGAAGTGCTAAGCGGTAGGTCACCTGGCCGATCCGCTCCGTAACTGGGAAGGGACCATAATATCGACGGCGCAGCTTGGAGTATGTCTGGTTGCGCACCGATTTCTGCCTGTATGGTTGGAGTTTGACCAAGACTTGGTCACCTACAGCAAAGTGGACATCCCGGCGGTGCTTGTCAGCTTGATTCTTCATACGCTGACGGGTACGATCCGAATAATTACGTCCCTCTGTATCAGAAGGTTGTCCACCGCTTCAATAGGGACGTTCCTCCATCGTATGGCTGCAGGGCAGGGGGCAAACACCCATACAAGATCTGAAAAGGTGTGGTTCCAATTGAGGAGTGAAAGGAAGAATTGTATGAGAACTCAGCCCAACGTAAATATTGTGCCCAACTCTTTGGACTTTCCATGGTGAGATTTGACCTTCCAAGGCATCAGGATGATTGGCAGTGCTAAAAATGGAGGCGAGTCCCACTCAACCTGGAAAGCTCTTGCCAAAATTTGCTGAGGAACACCCGATCTCGGTCAGATACAATGGAACGGGGAACTCCATGATGTTGGCAAACGTCCGAGACAAACACTGATGCTACCTTTGAAGCTGTAAAATTTCCAATCAGAGCCGAGAAGAGGGCGTACTTTGAAAGTCGATCGACCACCACCATTATGGCTGTTTTGCCGTCGGATGGAGGTAGGCCAACGATGAAATCCATCGATAAGTCCTCCCAGACCGCGTGGGGGATTGACAAAGGCTGCAGGAGTCCAGCAGGGGAGAGGGGCTGATATTTGGTGACCTGACATATGGGGAAGGTGCGCACAAACTCTTGTACATCATGTTTCAGATTGGGCCAATAATAATGGGTGGAGAGTCCATGCAGCGTTTTATGTATTCCACTATGTCCTCCAACGACCGTGGAATGGAAGTTATGCAGCAAGGTGACCTTCATGTCCGAGTTGCTGGCAAGGACTATTCGGCCCTTGTAGAATATCAACCCTTCCTTCAGAGTGTAATGTTCAAAGCCGTCTTGATGTTCAGCAATAGCTGTGGATATGCGTACTAACTCTGGATTGCTCTTGACTTCAGCCTTTAGTGAGTCCAACAGAGGATTGATTAGAGTTGACATAGCCAGTAGTAGTGGTTTTTCTCCCATTCATGTACGCGGGATAAGGCGTCTGCTACTTTATTGCTGGCAACAGGGTAATACTCTATTGTATAATCATATCCCAATAATTTCACCAAAAATCGTTGTTGTTCAGGAGTCTGAATGACTTGAGCCATGAGCTCCCTTATACTGTGCTGGTCAGTTCTGATTGTGAATTTTCTTCCTAACAGGTATTGGCGAAACTTGGCGACTCCTTCAGTTATAGCAAACAATTCCCGCACGTAGGTTGACGATTGCTGCTTCTTGGGAGATAATTTGCGGCTGAAGTAGGCAATGGGCTTATTTTCTTAGCTGAGGACTGCTCCAACTCCGATCCCCGAAGCATCAGTGGTAAGGACAAAAGGTTTACTGAAATCTGGTAAGGCGAGCACTGGAGGATTTGACAACACCTCCTTCAATTGTTGCATGGCCTGAGTGGCACTAGGATTCCACCTGAAAGCATCTTTCTGGAGCAATGTTGTGAGTGGTGCTGCAATTTGGGAAAATCCTTTAACGAATTTTCTGTAATATCCAGCTAGTCCCAAGAACCCGCGCAATTGCTTTACTGTTTTAGGTTCTTGCCATTCCATGATGGCTCGAATTCTGTTCCCATCGGGCCTCACACCTGTAGCCCCCACCACATGTCCTAAGTACTCCACCTCCGGTTGGCCAAAGGAACATTTTTCACGTTTTGCAAATGCATATAAGCCTATTATATGGGGGGAGGAGGCATAGGCTCCAAAGATTCATTAAAAATCAACCCTTCCATGAAATCCAATGAGACTTAAAGAGGATGTTGGATATATTTAAGCATGGATGCTTCCAAAAAACCAGATCAAAATTCGGTACCTGGGAACGATTTTTCATTTTTTCAGATTTTCTCAAATTAAGCCTATTGAAAAATTAAAATTAAATTAATCCCATGGAGAAAAATCATGAGACTTTGGGAATGGTAAGATATGGTTTTTCCAAGCATGCTTGCGAAAAATCAGATCGAAATTCAATTTCTAGGTCCGAATTTGGACTTCTTCCTCCTCAGAAAAAAGGTATTTACTTGTGCAAAACCGGCAACTGCATATAAGGCTATTATAGGGGGAACAGCTGCCTCCCTTCCCACGCCCGCGGTGGGCTGTGCACCTGGTGCCCGACGAGATGCCCCGGATGCTTGAATTAGTGCCCCATGAGGCGCGCCTGGTGCCTGATGTGGTGCCCCGACCGCCAGGCATGGTGCACCTTATGCTTGACTCGGTGCCTGACGAGGTGCATGGTGCACCACGGCTCATTCTGGTGCATCGCAGCTATCCCATGGTGCACCACCACGACTCATTCTGGTGCACCATGCTAGCCCATGGAGCACCACGGCATTCTGGAGCACCGCGGCTATCCCATGGTGCACCACGGCTCATTCTGGTGCACCACGGCTAGCCGATGGTGCACTGCGGCTCATTCTGGTGCACCGCGGCTATCCCATGGTGCACCACGGCTCATTCTGGTGCACCTCGGCTAGCCCATGGTGCACCACGGCTCATTCTGGAGCACCGTGGCTATCCCATGGTGCACCACGGCTCATTCTGGTGCACCACGGCTAGCCGATGGTGCACTACGGCTCATTCTGGTGCACCGCGACTAGCCCATGGTGCACCACGGCTCATTCTAGTGCGCTGCGGCTAGCCTACGGTGCACCACGGCTCATTCTGGTGCACCCCAGCTCATTATGGTGCAACGCGGCTAGCACATGGTGCACCACGGCTCATTTTGGTGCACCTCGGCTCATTCTGGTGTACCTCGGCTAGCCCATGGTGCACCACGGATCATTCTGGTGCACCACGGATCATTCTGGTGCACCACGAATCATTCTGGTGCACCGCGGCTAGCCCATGGTGCACCACAACTCATTTTGGTGCACTGCAGCTAGCCCATGGTGCACCACGGCTAATTCTGGTGCATCGTGGCTAGCCCATGGTGCACCACGACTCATTCTGGTGCACTGCTGCTAGCCCATGGTGCACCACGGCTCATTCTGGTGCATCGTGGCTAGCCCAAGGTGCACCACGACTCATTCTAGTGCACACCGGTGCATTCTGGTGCACCGCGGCTAGCCCTTGTGCACCACGACTCTTGGTGCACCACGACTCATTCTGGTGCACCGCGGCTCATTCTGGTGCACCCCGGCTCATTCTGGTGCACCGCGGCTATCCCATGGTGCACCTCGGCTCATTCTAGTGCGCCGCGGCTAGCCCAAGGTGCACCACATCTCATTCTGGTGCACCGTGACTAGCCCATGTTTCACCACGACTCATTCTGGTGCACCGCGGCTAGCCCATGGTGCACCACGGCTCATTCTGGTGCACCGCGGCTCATTCTGGTGCAGCAATGCTCATTCTGGTGCACCCCGGCTCATTCTGGTGCACCGCGGCTATCCCATGGTGCACCACGGCTCATTCTGGTGCACCCCGGCTCATTCTGGTGTACCGCGGCTAGCCCATAGTGCACCACGGCTCTTTCTGGTACACCAAAGATCATTCTAGTGTGTCGCGGGTAGCCCATGGTGAACCACGGTAAATTGTGGTGCACCACGGCTAGCCCATGGTGCACCGATAGGTAGCTTTGGATGCTTATGAAGATATGGCTATGGTAAGTGGCAGAATGGCCTTGCTGGCACGTTCCACTGAGATTCAGGCCTTATCGCTTCGCTTCGTCCCTCCCATCCGCAAATAGTTCAAAGTTCAAATGTTTCTTATTCGGAGGTTAGAAAAGGGACGGATATCGAGTTACGAACTTGTCTTTCCCGGGTTATGCTCGTTCTGCCGGGTATCGAGTTACGAACTTGTCTTGCCCAACGCCAACAACCATGACTCTCCACGCCGGTCCTGGTCTTAATTCAGGTTGGGTCACAGACCCAGTCACTCGACTCCGGATTCTTGATTGGAAGCCACGACGTGGTGCGCCGGATGTTTGACTTGGTGCCCCGGCAAGGCGCACCTGATGCAATGTGACTTGGTTCCCAAGGAGGGGAGGTGCGTGAGGGTGGGGCCCTGGGAAGTGCAGGACTTGGCGCCTGACGCGGCGCACCCTGTACCAAGCGAGGTGCACCGGATGCTTCACTTGGTGCCCCACGAGGCGCACCCGGCGCCAGGCGTGGTGCTCCTGGTGCTTGACGAGGTGCACCCGGGGCCAGGCGTGGCGCTACTGGTGCCTGACGAGGCGCACCTGATGCCCAGCCTGGTGCATCGGATGGTGCCTGACAAGGCGCACCTGGTGCCAGGCTTAGCGCACCTGATGCCCGGGGAGGTGCAAGACTTGGCGCCTAATGCGGCGCACCCTGTGCCAGGGGATGTTGGATATATTTAAGTATGGACGCCTGCGAAAAATGAGATCAAAATTCGATGTCTGGGTATGCTTTTCTGTTTTTTCGGATTTTCTCGATTTTCGCCTATTCAGGTATCGGTAAAAAATATTTCAGGCCCCGAAAAAGTGGTCTAAACGATGTAATTTGGCGAAAATAGGGTGGGGGTAATGATTTTCTGGTTAGTCTTGATCGAATGGCCACCCTCTACAAATTTGACCTTCTTCCTCCTTGCAAAAAAGGAGTCTACTTGTGCAAAATTGGCAAATGCATATAAGCCTATTATATGGGGAGCAGGCGTAGGCTCCAAAAATTCATTAAAAATTAATCCTTCCAAGAAATCCAACGAAACCTGGAGGGGAAGTTGGATATAAGCATGGATGCTTGCAAAAAACCAGATCAAAATTCGATGCCTGGGTATGATTTTACATTTTTTCGGATTTTCTCAAATTACGCCTCTTGAAAAATTAATATTAAATTAATCCCATGGAGAAAAATAATGAAACTTTGGGAACTGTAAGATATGGTTTTTCCAAACATGCATGCAAAAAACTAGACCGAAATTCAATTTCTAGGTCCGAATTTGGACATCTTCCTCCTCGTGAAAAAGGAGTCTACTTGTGCAAAACTGGCAACAACATATAAGGATATTATATGGGGCGAGCAGGCATAGGCTCCAAAAATTCATTAAAAATCAATCCTTTCAAGAAATCCAATGAAACTTGGAGAGGATGTTGGATATATTTAAGCAATGATGCTTGCAAAAAACCAAATCAAAATTCGATGCCTGGGTACGATTTTCCATTTTTTCATATTTTCTCAAATTAAGCCTCTTGAAAAATTAATATTAAATTACTCCCATGGATAAAAATCATGAAACTTTGGGAACATTAAGATATGGTTTTTCCGAACTTGCATGCAAAAAATCAGACCAAAATTCAATTTATAGGTTTTAATTTGGACTTCTTCCTCCTCACAAAAAAAGGAGTCTACTTGTGCAAAATTGGCAAATGCATATAAGCCTATTATATGGGGAGGAGGCATAGGCTCCAAAGATTCATAAAAATCAATCCTTCCATGAAATCAAATGAAACTTGGAGAGGATGTTTGATATATTTAAGCATGTATGCTTGCAATAAACCAGATCAAAATTCGGGTGCCTAGGTACGATTTTCCATTTTTTCAGATTTTCTCAAATTACGCCTCTTGAAAAATTAATATTAAATTAATCCCATGGAGAAAAATCATGGGACTTTGGGAAGAGTAAGATATGGTTTTCCCAAGCATGCATGCAAAAAATCTGACCGAAATTCAATTTCTAGGTCCGAATTTGGACTTCTTCCTCCTCGCGAAAAAGGAGTCTACTTGTGCAAAACTGGCAACTGCATATAAGGCTATTATATGGGGGGAGCAGGCATAGGCTCCAAAAATTCATTAAAAATCAATCCTTTCAAGAAATCCAATGAAACTTGGAGGGGATGTTGGATATATTTAAGCATGGATGCTTGCAAAAAACCAGATCAAAATTTGATGCTTGGGTACGATTTTCTATTTTTTTGGATTTTCTCAAATTAAGCCTCTTAAAAAATTAATATTAAATTACTCCATAGCGAAAAGTCATGAAACTTTGGGAAAAGTAAGATGTGATTTTTCCGAACTTGCATGCAAAAAATCGGACCGAAATTCAATTTATAGGTTCAGATTTTTCTTCCTCCTCGCAAAAAAGGAGTCTACTTGTGTAAAATTGGCAAATACATATGCGCCTATTATATGGGGGGAAATAGGCTCCAAAATTCATTAAAAATCAACCCTTCCATGAAATCCAATGAAACTTGGAGGGGATGTTTGATATATTTATGTATGGACGCCTGCAAAAAACCAGAACAAAATTCGATGTCTGGGTATGTTTTTCAGATTTTCGGTTTTTCTCAATTTTCGCCTGTTCAAAAATTAATATTAAATTAATCAGGCCCCGAAAAAAATCTAAACGATGGAATTTGGCAAAAATAGGGTTGGGCTATCAATTCTCTGGTAAGTCTTGATCGGATGGCCACACTCTACAAATTTGGCCTTTTTCCTCCTTGCAAAAAAGGAGTCTACTTGTGCAAAATTGGCAAAATGCATATAAGCCTATTATATCGGGGGAGGAGGCATAGGCTCCAAAGATTCATTAAAAATTAATCCTTCCATGAAATCCAATGAAACTTGGAGAGGATGTTGGATATATTTAAGCATGGATGCTTACAAAAAACCAGATCAAAATTTGATCTCTGGGTACGATTTTACATTTTTTAGGAATTTCTCAAATTACACGTCTTGAAAAATTAATATTAAATTAATCCCATGTAGAAAAATAATGAAACTTTGGGAACCGTAAGAGATATGCTTTTTTCCAAGCAAGCATGCAAAAAATCAGACCGAAATTCAATTTCTAGGTCTGAATTTGGACATCATCCTCCTCGCAAAAAAGTAGTCTACTTGTGCAAAATTGGCAAATGCATGCATATAAGCCTATGGGGGGAGCAGGCATAGGCTCCGAAAATTCATTAAAAATTAATACTTCCATGAAATAAAATGAAACTTGGAGGGGATGATGGATAAAATGCATGCATATATTTAAGTATGGACGCCTGCAAAAATTGAGATCAAAATTCAATGTCTGGGTATGCTTTTATGTTTTTTCGGATTTTCTCAATTTTCGCCTATTCATGGATCGGTAAAAAATATTTCAGGCCCCGAAAAAGTGGTCTAAACGATTGAATTTCCCAAAAATAGGGTGGGGGTAACGATTTTTTGGTTAGTCTTGATCGAATGGCCACCCTCTACAAATTTGGCCTTCTTCCTCCTCGCAAAAAAGACGTCTACTTGTGCAAAATTGGCAAATGCATATAAGCCTATTATATGGGGAGCAGGCGTACGTTCCAAAAATTCATTAAAAATTAATCCTTCCATGAAATCCAATGAAACCTGGAGGGGATGTTGGATATATTTAAGCATGGATGCTTACAAAAAACCATATCAAAATTTGATGCCTGGGTACGATTTTACATTTTTTCGGATTTTCTCAAATTACGCCTCTTGAAAAATTAATATTAAATTAATCCCAAGGAGAAAAAAAATGAATCTTTGGGAACCGTAAGATATGGTTTTTCCAAGTATGCATGCAAAAAATCAGACCAAAATTCAATTTCGAGGTCCGAATTTGGACATCTTCCTCCTCGCGAAAAAGGAGTCTACTTGTGCAAAACTAGCAACAGCGTATAAGGATATTATTATATGGGGCGAGCAGGCATAGGATCCAAAAATTCATTAAAAATCAATCCTTTCAAGAAATCCAATGAAACTTGGAGAGGATGTTGGATATATTTAAGCAAGGATGCTTGCAAAAAACCAGATCAAAATTCGATGCCTGGGTATGATTTTCCATTTTTTCGGATTTTCTCAAATTAAGCCTATTGAAAAATTAATACTAAATTACTCCCATGGAGAAAAACCATGAGACTTTGGGAACAGTAAGATATGGTTTTTCCGAGCTTGCATGCAAAAAATCAGACCGAAATTCAATTTATAGGTTTTAATTTGGACTTCTTCCACCTCACAAAAAAGTAGTCTAATTGTGCAAAATTGGCAAATGAATATAAGCCTATTATATGGGGGAGGAGGCATAGGCTCCAAAGATTCATTAAAAATCAATCCTTCCATGAAATCCAATGAAACTTTGAGAGGATATTTGATATTATTTAAGCATGGATGCTTGCAAAAAACCAGATCAAAATTCGGGTGCTTGGGTACGATTTTCCATTTTTTCGGATTTTCTCTAATTAAGCCTCTTGAAAAATTAATATTAAATTAATCCCATGGAGAAAAATCACGAGACTTTGGGAACAGTAAGATATGGTTTTTCCAAGCATGCATGCAAAAAATCAGACCGAAATTCAATTTCTAGGTCCGAATTTGGACATCTTCCTCCTCAAATTTGGCCTTTTTCCTCCGCAAAAAAGGAGTCTACTTGTGCAAAATTGGCAAAGCATATAAGCCAATTATATGGGAGGAGCGGGCATAATCTCCATAAATTCATTAAAAATCAATACTTCCATGAAATCCAATGAAACTTGGAGGGGATGTTGGATAATATTTAAGCATGGATGCTTGCAAAAAACCAGATCAAAATTCGATGCCTGGGTACGATTTTACATTTTTTCGGATTTTCTCAAATTACGCCTCTTGAAAAATTAATATTAAATTAATCCCATGGAGAAAAATCATGAAACTTTGGGAAACGTAAAATATGGTTTTTCCAAGCACGCATGCAAAAAATCAGATCGAAATTCAATTTCTAGGTCCGAATTTGGACATCATCCTCCTCGCAAAAAAGTAGTCTACTTGTGCAAAATTGGCAAATGCATGCATATAATGGGGGAGGAGACATAGGCTCCGAAAATTCATTAAAAATTAATCCTTCCATGAAATCCAATGAAACTTGGAGGGGATGTTGGATATATTTAAGTATGGACGCGTGCAAAAAATGAGATCAAAATTCGATGTCTGGGTATGCTTTTCTGTTTTTTCGGATTTTCTCAATTTTTGCCTATTCAGGGATCGGTAAAAAATATTTCAAGTCCCGAAAAAGTGGTCTAAACGATGGAATTTGGCAAAAATAGGGTGGGGGTAACGATTTTCTGGTTAGTCTTGATCGGATGGCCACCCTCTACAAATTTGGCCTTCTTCCTCCTCGCAAAAAAGGAGCCTAGTTGTGCAAAATTCCCAAATGCATATAAGCCTGTTATATAGGGAGCAGGCGTAGGCTCCAAAAATTCATTAAAAATTAATCCTTCCATGAAATCTAATGAAACCTGGAGGGGATGTTGGTTATATTTAAGCATGGATGCTTTCAAAAAACTAGATCAAAATTTGATGCCTGGGTACGATTTAACATTTTTTCGGATTTTCTCAAATTAAGCCTCTTGAAAAAATAATATTAAATTACTCCCATGGAGAAAAATCATGAAACTTTGGGAACAGTAAGATATGGTTTTTCCGACCTTGTATGCAACAAATCAGACCGAAACTCAATTTATAGGTTTGAATTTGGTCTTCTTCCTCCTCACAAAAAAGGAGTCTACTTGTGGAAAATTTGCAAATGCATATAAGCCTATTATATGGGGGAGGAGGCATTGGCTCCAAAGATTCATTAAAAATCAATGCTTCCATGAAATCCAATGAAACTTGGAGAGGATGTTGGATATATTTAAGCATGGATGCTTGCAAAAAACCAGATCAAAATTCGGGTGCCTGGGTACGATTTTCCATTTTTCCGGATTTTCTCAAATTAAGACTCTTGAAAAATTAATATAAAATTAATCCCACGGAGAAAAATTATGAGACTTTGGTAACAGTAAGATATGGTTTTTCCAAGCATGCATGCAAAAAATCAGTTCGAAATTCAATTTCTAGGTCCGAATTTTGACATCTTCCTCCTCGCGAAAAAGGAGTCTAGTTGTGCAAAACTGGCAACTGCCTATAAGGCTATTACACGGGGGAGCAGGCATAGGCTCCAAAAATTCATTAAAAATCAATCCTTTTAAGAAATTCAATGAAACTTGGAGGGGATGTTGGATATATTTAAGCATGGATGCTTGCAAAAAACCATATCAAAATTCGATTCTTGGGTACGATTTTACATTTTTTCGGATTTTCTCAAATTAAGCCTATTAAAAAATTAATATTAAATTACTCCCATAGAGAAAAATCATAAAACTTTGGGAACAGTAAGATATGGTTTTTCCAAACTTGCATGCAAAAAATCGGACGAAATTCAATTTATAGGTTCGAATTTGGACTTCTTCCTCCTCGCAAAAAAAGAGTCTACTTGTGCAAAATTGGCAAATGCATATAATCCTATTATATGGGGGGAGGCATAGGCTCCAAAGATTCATTAAAAATCAACCCTTCCATGAAATCCAATGAAACTTGGAGATGATGTCGGATATATTTAAGCATGGATGCTTTCAAAAAACCAGATCAAAATTCTGTGCCTGGGTACGATTTTTCATTTTTTCAGATTTTCTCAAATTAAGCCTATTGAAAAATTAATATTAAATTAATCCCATGGATAAAAATCATGAGACTTTGGGAACAGTAAGATATGGTTTTTCAAAGCATGCTTGCAAAAAATCAGATCGAAATTCAATTTCTAGGTCCGAATTTGGACTTCTTCCTCTTCAGAAAAAAGGTATTTACTTGTGCAAAACTGGCAACTGCATATAAGGCTATTATAGGGGAAGCAGCTGCCTACCTTCCCACGCCCGCGGTGGGCTGTGCACCTGGTGCCCGATGAGATGCCCCGGATGCTTGATTTGGTTCCCCAGGAGGCGCGCCTGGTGCCTGACGTGGTGCCCCGACCGCCAGGCATGGTGCACCTTATGCTTGACTCGGTGTTTGACGAGGTGCATGACGTGGTGCACCTGGTGCCTAATGAGATGCGCCTGATGCTTGACCCTGTGCCGGATGAGGTGCAAGCGGTGCCTGACGCGGTGCACCCGATGATAGACTACACTAAAAATTGACCAAAACAAATGTAGAAACACTATCAAATGAGTTGGAGGAACTCAAAAATCGTGGGAGCACCACACACAAAGTCTTGGCATTTGCATATAAGGCAAGGTTCCTATAGGTTAGGGTGGAGCGGGCATATTCAGATCAATGAAAAAATTCTCCAAGAAATCCAACGAAACTTGGAGGGGATGTTGGATATATTTAAGTATGGAAGCCTGCAAAAAACAGCTCAAAATTCGATGTCGGGGTATGGTTTTCCATTTTTCCATTTTTTCGGATTTTCTCAATTTTCGCTTGTTCAGGGATTGATAAAAAATATTTCGGTCCCCGAAAAAGTGGTCTAAATGATGGAATTTGGCAAAAATAGGGTGGGGTAATGATTCTCTGATTAGTCTTGATTGGATGGCCAATTCATTAAAAATCAATCCTTCCATGAAATCCAATGAAACTTGGAGAGGATGTTGGATATATTTAAGCATTGATGTTTACAAAAAACCAGATCAAAATTCGATGTCTGGGAACGATTTTCTATTTTTTCGGATTTTCTCAAATTACGCCTCTTGAAAAATTAATATTAAATTAATCCCATAGAGAACAATCATGAGACTTTGGGAACAGTAAGATACGGTTTTTACAAGAATGCATGCAAAAATTCAGACTGAAATTTAATTTCTAGGTCCGAATTTGGACTTCTCCCTCCTCAGAAAAAAGGTATCTACTTGTGCAAAACTGGCAACTGCATATAAGGCTATTATAGGGGGGAGCAACTGCCTGCCTTCCCACGCCCGCGGTGGGCTGAGTAGGGGCACCATCGGGGCTCTCCCTAGAGCTCGTGCAAGCCTTCCCAAGCTTGTGGGGCCTGGGTATTGTGTACATCACCGAGGGAGGTGGGTTAGGCCTCTGATGCCTTCTAGGAGCAGCGTCGTGCACACCAATGTCCCGCTGTGTTGAGGTTGAGTTCCCACAACAACGTGGCGTGGCTCGTTCAGCCATCGGCGACGCAAGAGCAATGGATCCCGGGGGATCCCACGTGGGTGCTTGATTCCTTTCGCATCCACAGCCGAACGTCGCCCATTCGGTGCGTCCCTCTCGATTCCTGATGCCCTGGGGACACAATTGCGATGATTGCCGAGTTAGCTGAGTGGGACATGTTTCGGGGGAATCCTTCTCAATGCGCTCGGGCCCATGTCCCGTTGCATTGAGGTCGAATTCCCATAAAAACTTGACGTTGATGATTTAGAGTCGTTGATGCATGCGCGGCGGTGCGTTTTGGGGACTTACCCCGGTCCTGGCTGTTATTGCTTTACGTGCATCGTTGATCTTGTGGAGGCACCCGCATGAATCACGGTTGAACAAGTTGTGAAAGGAATTGACGGCGGCGAGGGCTGGTTCTTGATGGTATCGATCATGCCTAGCGAGATGGACATGGCGGTACCGGATGCTTACATCGCGCGTATGTCGTAGTCAATGTAGGTTGTGTTTCATTTTGTGGTGTTGGGTCGCACTGAATGCGAGGGCGTATGAGTGGTGGTTGGGTTGTTTATGCTGGCTGGCTCCATGCTTGTGCAACGAACTGTCTACACGTAACCCTCTTAAGAGTCACCAAGTGTCCCGTTGCGGCTCTGGTGTTCGTTCGCGATTCCGGTGCTGAATACCTGTGAAATGGTACTCGCGTCCGTCTATGGTGCACCACGGCTCATTCTGGTGCACCGCGGCTAGCCCATGGTGCACCACGGCTTATTCTGGTACACCATAGCTCATTCTAGTGCACCGCGGCTAGCCTTTGGTGCACCACGGCTAATTTTGGTGCACCGCGGCTAGCCCATGGTGCACCACGGCTAATTCTGGTGCACCGCGGCTAGCCCATGGTGCACCACAGCTTATTCTGGTGCATTGCGGCTCATTCTGGTGTACTGCGGCAAGCCCATGGTGCACCACGATTAATTCTGGTGCTCCCCGACACATTCTGGTGCACTGCGGTTAGCCCATGGTGAACCACGGCTCATTCTGGTGCACCACGGCTAGCCCATGGTGCACCACGGCTCAGTCTGGTGCACCACGGCTCAGTCTGGTGCACCACGGCTCTCTCTGGTGCACCGAGGCTAGCCCATGGTGCACCACGGCTCATTCTGGTGCACCGCGGCTAGCCCATGGTGCACCATGGCTCATTCTTGTGCACCGCGGCTAGCCCATGGTGCACCACGGCTCATTCTAGTGCACTCTAGCTCATTCTGGTGCACTGCGGCTAGCACTTGTGCACCACGACTAGCCCATGGTGCACCACGGCTGATTCTGGTGCACCGCGGCTCATTCTGGTGCACCAAGGCTCATTCTGGTGCACCCCGGCTTATTCTGGTGCACCGCGGCTATCCCATGGTGCACCACGGATCATTCTGGTGCACCGTGGCTAGCCAATAGTCCACCACGCCTCATTCTGGTGCACCGCGGCTAGCCCATGGTGCACCACGGCTCATTCAGGGGCACCGGGGCTATCCCATGGTGCACCACGGATCATTTTGGTGCACCGTGGCTAGCCAATAGTCCACCACGCCTCATTCTGGTGTACCTCAGCTAGCCCATGGTGCACCACGGATCATTCTGGTGCACCGCGGCTAGCCCATGGTGCACCATGGCTCATTCTGGTGCAGCGATGCTCATTCTGGTGCACCCAGGCTCATTCTGGTGCACCGCGGCTATCCCATGGTGCACCAGGGCTCGTTCTGGTGCACCCCGGCTCATTCTGGTGTACCGCGGCTAGCCCATGGCGCACCACGGCTCATTCTGGTGCACCCCGGCTCATTCTGGTGTACCGCGGCTAGCCCATGGTGCACCACGACTCTTTCTGGTACACCAAAGCTCATTCTTGTGTGCCGCGGCTAGCCCATGGTGAACCACGGTAAATTATGGTGCACCACGGCTAGCCCATGGTGCACCGCGGCTAGCCCATGGTGCACCGCGGCTAGCCCATGGTGCACCGCGGCTAGCCCATGGTGCACCGCGGCTAGCCCATGGTGCACCGCGGCTAGCCCATGGTGCACCACGGCTCATTCTCGTGCATCACGGCTCATTCTGGTGCACCGCGGCTAGCCCATGGTGCACCACGGCTAGCCCATGGTGCACCACGACTCATTCTGGTGCACCGCGGCTAGCCCATGGTGCACCACGTTTTGCAAATGCATATAAGCCTATTATTCTGGTGCACCTTGGAGAGGATGTTGGATATATTTAAGCATGGATGCTTCCAAAAAACCAGATCATAATTCGGGGCCTGGGTACGATTTTCCATTTTTTCAGATTTTCTCAAATTAAGCCTATTGCGAGCTGAGACTTTGGGAATAGTAAGATATGGTTTTTCCAAACATGCTTGCGAAAAATCAGATCGAAATTCAATTTCTAGGACCGAATTTGGACTTCTTCCTCCTCAAAAAAAAGGTATTTACTTGTGAAAAACCGGCAACTGCATAGAAGGCTATTATAGGTGGAACAGCTGCCTCCCTTCCCACCCGCGCGGTGGCTGTGCACCTGGTGCCCGACGAGATGCCCCGGATGCTTGAATTGGTGCCCCATGAGGCGTGCTAGGTGCCTGACGTGGTGCCCCGACCGCTAGGCATGGTGCACCTTATGCTTGACTCGGTGCCTAACGAGGTGCATGGTGCATCACGGCTCATTCTGGTGCACCGCAGCTATCCCATGGTGCACGACCACGACTCATTCTGGAGCACCATGCTAGCCCATGGAGCACCACGGCTCATTCTGGAGCACCGCGGCTATCCCATGGTGCACCACGGCTCATTCGGGTGCACCGCGGCTAGCCGATGGTGCACTGCGGCTCATTCTGGTGCATCGCGGCTATCCCATGGTGCACCACGGCACATTCTGGTGCACCTCGGCTAGCCCATGGTGCCCCACGGCTCATTCTGGAGCACCGCGGCTATCCCATGGTGCACCACGACTCATTCTAGTGCACCACGGCTAGCCGATGGTGCACTGCGCCACATTCTGGTGCACCGCGACTAGCCCATTGTGCACCACGGCTCATTCTAGTGCGCTGCTGCTAGACTATGGTGCACCACAGCTCATTCTGGTGCACCCCAGCTCATTATGGTGCAACGCGGCTAGCCCATGGTGCACCACGGCTCATTCTGGTTCACCTCGGCTTATTCTGGTGTACCTCGGCTCATTCTGGTGTACCTCTGCTAGCCCATCGTGCACCACGGATCATTCTAGTGCACCACGGCTCATTCTGGTGCACTGGGCTAGCCCATGGTGCACCATGGCTCATTTTTGTGCATCGTGGCTAGCCCATGGTGCACCACGACTCATTCTGGTGTACTGTGGCTAGCCCAAGGTGCACCACGGCTCATTCTGGTGCATCGTGGCTAGCCCAGGGTGCACCACAGCTCATTCTAGTGCACACCGGCGCATTCTGGTGCACCGCGGCTAGCCCTTGTGCACCATGACTCATTCTGGGGCACCGCGGCTAGCCCATGGTGCACCACGGCTCATTCTGGTGCACCGCGGCTCATTTTGGTGCATCAATGCTCATTCTGGTGCACCCCGGCTCATTCTGGTGCACCGCGGCTATCGCCCATGGTGCACCACGGCTAGCCCATGGTGCACCACGGCTAGCGCATAGTGCACCGTGGCTAGCCCAGGGTGCACCATGGCTCATTCTGGTGCACCAATGCTCATTCCGGTGCACCGCGGCTAGCCCATGGTGCACCACGGCTCATTCCGGTGCAACGCGGCTAGCCCATGGTGCACCACGGCTCATTCTGATGCATCGCAGCTAGCCCGAGGTGCACCACGGCTCATTCTGGTGCACCATAGCTCATTCTGGTGGACCGCGGCTAGCCCATGGTGCACCACGGCTCATTCTGGTGCACCGCGGCTAGCCCATGGTGCTCATTGCGGTGCACCACGGCTTATTCCGGTGCACCGCGGCTAACCCATGGTGCACGACGGCTCATTCGGGTGCACCATAGCTCATTCTGCTGCACCGCGGCTCATTCTGGTGCACCTCAGCCACCACGGCTCATTCTGGGGCACCGCGGCTATCCCTTGGTGCACCACGGATCATTCTGGTGCATCGTGGCTAGCCAATAGTCCACCACGCCTCATTCTGGTACACTGCGGCTCCTTCTGTTGCACCTTGGCTCATTCTGGTGCACTGCGACTCCTTCTATTGCACCCCATGACAAAGTCTCTTGTCCAACCAGCTTCTTTTCTGACTTTCTTTCCTCTTCTTATGACTTGGTCTTGGTCCTCTCTCCCAGCGGTTCCATCTTCTTCTACCTGCTCTCCTTTTTCCCCTCCGAACCTTCCTCCACCACCTTCATGATTGAGGTTCATATCATTTCCCCCATCCCTTAAAAACTCGATCTTGCCCTCAAGATCGAAATGTGGGTACGCCTCGCTAAAGTCAGCGACTGATACCCAAGAGGCATCCTCCAAGGCTAGTCCTTTCCATTGTACCAAGATCAGCAGATGAGACCCCTTTCCAGTCGTCACCGTGCGTGAACGCACGATTGCTAGTGGTTCGATCACCGGATGGTTCTCCCAAGTGGTCTCCGGCAAGGCTTAGGGGTGAAAGAATGAGTTTTGACGAAATGCTTTGAGCAACGACACATGGAAGACCGGGTGTAATACGAGATCCGGTTGGAAGTGCTAAGCGGTAGGTCACCTGGCCGATCCGCTCCGTAACTGGGAAGGGACCATAATATCGACGGCGCAGCTTGGAGTATGTCTGGTTGCACACCGATTTCTGCCTGTATGGTTGGAGTTTGACCAAGACTTGGTCACCGACAGCAAAGTGGACATCCCGGCGGTGCTTGTTAGCTTAATTCTTCATACGCTGACGGGTACGATCCGAATAATTGCGTCCCTCTGTATCAGAAGGTTGTCCACCGCTTCAATAGGGGACGTTCCTCCATCGTATGGCTACAGGGCAGGGGCAAACGCCCATACAAGATCTGAAAAGGTGTGGTTCCAATTGAGGACTGAAAGGAAGAATTGTATGAGAACTCAGCCCAACGTAAATATTGTGCCCAACTCTTTGGACTTTCAATGGTGAGATTTGATCTTCCAAGGCATCAGGATGATTGGCAGTGCTGAAATGGAGGCGAGTCCCACTCAACCTGGAAAGCTCTTTGCCAAAATTTGCTGAGGAACACCCGATCTCGGTCAGATACAATGGAACGGGGAACTCCATGATGTTGGCAAACGTCCGAGACAAACACTGATGCTACCTTCGAAGCTGTAAAATTCCCAGCCAAAGCCGAGAAAAGGGCGTACTTTGAAAGTCAATCGACCACCACCATTATGGTTGTTTTGCCGTCGGATGGAGGTAGGCCAACGATGAAATCCATCGATAAGTCCTCCCAGACCGCGTGGGGGATTGACAAAGGCTGCAGGAGTCCAGCAGGGGAGAGGGGCTGATATTTGGTGACCTGACATATGGGGAAGGTGCGCACAAACTTTTGCACATCATGTTTCAGATTGGGCCAATAATAATGGGTGGAGAGTCCATGCAGCATTTTATGTATTCCACCATGTCCTCCAATGACCGTGGAATGTAAGTTATGCAGCAATGTGACCTTCATGTCCGAGTTGCTAGCAAGGACTATTCGACCCTTGTAGAATATCAACCTTTCTTTCAGAGTGTAATGTTCAAAGCCGTCTTGATGTTCAGCAATAGTTGTGGATATGCGTACCAACTCTGGATTGCTCTTGACTTCAGCCTTTAGTGAGTCCAACAGAGGATTGATTAGAGTTGACATAGCTGAAAGTAAACTGGCCTTTGAAGGCCGATGCATGTAAGGTGTAAAACAAAAATTTTTACTGCGGAACATACATGCACACATAGGTTCATGCTTTAAGACAGCATGATGTCACCTTGTTTTTGGCCTGATCAGTCAGGGAGATCAGATGTCAGGCTTGAAGGGTTCAAACCCTCTAATGGTGATCCACACCACCGTTCGTCAATGATGCAAGAACCCTTTCTTTGAAAGCCACCAGATGAACACCACAGTGAGGCTTGCTATGCGCACAAGTGGTGAAGGTGGAGGCTAGGTATTCTGTTTGGAAAGGTGTAGTGAGCTACCCTACAGAATGGTGCATAGATGGAGGAGAGTTGGCTAGGTTTTCACAAAACCCTAAGGTGAGGAACAAGTCATATTTATGCGCACACTTGGAGAGGAGGAGGGAATTCAAAATGAAAAACAAACTTTCAAACTTCTTTGAAAGTTGCGCATGGAACAGTGTGATAAGGTGGAGCTGTTGCAAAACAAACTTTTCCAACAACCTCCAATCTTATCCACATGATATTAAGTTCAAAATAATTTAAACTTAAATTCATAAACTATCATATAATATATAGTTCTCATGCGCATAATTCAGCCATAGAAGGGGTCCAAATACATTGAGCAGTTGCATTCAAAATTTGAATCAACTCACCCACTGATTCCCTCAACCACCAAATCTGAATGGAGGTTTGTTTTAAGTGATAAGATAACACTCTTATCACCTAAAAGTTGCGCACCAAACAGCCAAGGGAGTGCCTCCAAAGATCCTACTTGATCCAAGGAATATGCTCCAATAAGATCCTGTCTTATCCTTTTGTTATGAAACAACTTTTCAAAACCAATTCAAATTCGAATTCAAACACTTGAATTCAAACGTTCAAACATTCAAATTCAAAATTTCAAATTCAAAATTCGAATTTCAAAATTCAAATTCAAATTTCAAAATTCAAATTTCAAATTTCAAATTTCAAATTCAAAATTCGAATTTCGAAATTCAAATTCTAAATTCAAATTTCAAAATTCAAATTTCAAATTCAAAATTCAAAATTCAAATATTTGATTATTAATTTAACTAATTAAATTAATTAGTAATGGCTTGGACTATCCAAGTCCATTACTAAACTCCATGCACCACCCACCCATTTAGGTGGGCTTCCAAACAGCTTCTTGGGCTAATAACATTATTAGGCCCAATACCTTTAAAGCTAGTCCATCATGACTACAAGGTGATAGTGTGTGACCCATTAGGTCCAACTTAGCTTCTGACATAACTGGGCTTGGGCCCAACAAGCCCACAACCCAATTAATGACAACACAGAGCACTAGCAATGCTTTGTTGCCCCAGAACTAGTCAGATTAATGACTTGATCAACCTATTGCACATATTTGGTTACAGTATGTATTTCCCTTCGTCTCGGTTATCTTCCCATTAACCTAGGGTAAGGAAATGTATCAACCCCTGCGGTTTAGGGTAAGCTTTATTCGAAATAGGGAATCTTCAATTTACTGACTCTAAAGGCAGATCATCTCATGATCTCTTTTACTATGCATAGATTCCCGAGTCCCTGTAAATGTCATCCCGATTTCTCCGGTTTACAGATAACATAATCTCTCATAGAGATTTGACGAGTTCCTTTAGCTTATTACCCTAGTCCTGTGCCCTTTAAGGACACGCCCAACAGTATACCTATGAGTCTCCATGTTTCAGGCAGACGAGGTTTACAATCAAAACATGCCTTCAAGAACACAGTCTAGGTAACAACTTCTGGTCTAAGGAAAGACATACCCAAACATAAAGAGATTACTCTAATGACACTATCTGTGAGATTTCCTCATAGAGTCTCTTTTTGTGTCTGTTCAGTGCGAGCTATACTCTTATAGATCCACCCACGACTTTAGCTAAGATATCTCCATATCTGCAGCTCATGAGGTCTTTACCTTGTATCCTTATACAAGTAGATAAGTCATACTAGTCTTTACTCGAGATCACTGATCCCCAAACTCAGTGTCTCTAGACTAGGAACATATAATTAGGAATAGACATGCAATATCCTTGAATCCTCATGATCGTGATCTCATCACAGATACTCAAGAGATACCTGTTCTATTCAAGGGGTTTATCCAGTTCGTTCATATAATATTAATAGTAATATCGAGACACAATATGAAACTGAATAAATAGTGCTTTCATTTATTTGCGACAAACAAAGTTCTACATCTAGTGTCCTTTATTTAATCAAAAGATTATCTCTAGGACACCCATATGCTAACAAGCTCCCACTTGGCCTAGAGCCAATCAGACCTAAGTCGTATGCCCAAAGCCTCATAATGACTATCATGTTTTCTCTGAGAAACAGCCTTTGTCAGAGAATCGGCCAGGTTATCGTCTGTGGGAACATATTCCATTTTTACATCATTCCTATCAATGATTTCTCTAATCAAATGATATCTGTGGAGCACGTGTTTAGATCTTTGATGAGACCTAGGTTCCTTTGACTGCGCAATGGCTCCAGTGTTGTCGCAAAGCAACTGTATGGGCTCATCCACGCTTGGAACCACCCTTAGTTTATTTACGAACTTCTTGATCCACACTGCCTCCTTAGCTGCTTCTGAAGCAGCTATGTATTCAGCCTCTGTCGTTGAGTCTGCTGTTGTCTCCTGTTTGGAACTTTTCCAAGACACTGCCCCACCATTTAAGGTGAATACGAATCCTGACTGTGACTTGCAGTCATCTTTGTCACTCTGAAAGCTGGCATCAGTGAACCCTTTCACTGTTAACTCATTAACCCCACCATAGACCAGAAACGCATCCTTAGTTCTTCTTAAGTATTTAAGGATGGTTTTGACTGCCGTCCAGTGACCCTCTCCAGGGTCTGACTGGTATCTGCTCGTAATGCTTAAAGCATATGAGACATCTGGTCTCGTACATATCATGGCATACATGATGGATCCAATAGCCGAAGCGTATGGAATTCCACTCATGCGATCCTTCTCAGGCTGTGACTTAGGACACATAGCCCTTGATAGGTGTACCCCATGACTGACAGGAAGAAAACCCCTTTTCGACCCTTCCATGCTAAACCTCTTTAGCATCTTGTCAACGTACGTGGATTGAGATAAACCCAGCAGCCTCTTAGATCTATCTCTATAGATCTTTATACCAAGTATAAAGGCTGCCTCTCCCAAATCCTTCATGGTAAAGTTTTCTGAAAGCCACTCTTTCGTTATTTTTAATGTGGGGATGTCATTTCCTATTAGCAATATGTCATCTACATAGAGCACTAGGAAGACAACATTACTCCCACTAACCTTTCTGTAAACACAAGGTTCATCCTCGTTCTTGATAAAACCGTTACTCTTAACGACTTCATCAAAACGTATATTCCAACTCCTTGATGCTTGCTTTAGCCCATATATGGACCTTTGTAGTTTGCATACCATATGCTCCTGATCTTTGTTTTCAAAGCCTTCAGGTTGTGTCATGTACACTTCCTCCTTCAAGAACCCATTCAAGAAGGCGGTCTTGACATCCATTTGCCAAATTTCATAGTCGTGGTATGCTGCTATTGCAAGCATGATCCTAATAGATTTGATCATGGCAACTGGTGAGAAAGTTTCATCATAGTCAACTCCTTGTCTTTGACGATACCCTTTCGCCACAAACCTAGCTTTGTAGGTCTGAACGTTGCCATCTGCATCAGTCTTTCTTTTAAAGACCCATTTATTACCGATAGGAACTATTCCTTGCGGTTTAGGAACCAAGGTCCATACCTTGTTCTGATACATCGAATCCATTTCAGATTCCATGGCTTCAAGCCATCTTGAGGAGTCAACATCTTTGACCGCCTCTTCGTAGTTACTTGGTTCATCATCCTCAACAGTTTGCTGATTCTCAATCACAAACCCGTACCTTTCAGGTGGATGGATGACCCTCGTAGATCTACGGAGTTGTGTGTTTACTTCTCCATTGGAGAACGTCGCCTGCGGAGCAGACTCAGGTTCCTCAATCTGTTCTTGTGGATCTTGCACTTCTTCAAGATCAATCTTACTCCCACTGCCTCCTTGAGAGATCAAATCCTTCTCAAGGAACTCAGCATTCTTTGACACAAACACTTTGTGTTCTTCCATGGAGTAGAAGTAGTATCCCTTAGTACCTTTAGGATACCCCACAAATAGACATTTAGTACTCTTAGCACTAAGCTTGTCTGATGTCAACGCTTTGACATAAGCTGGCGATCCCCATACCCTGAGGTAACTCAGGTTGGGTCTCTACCACTCCATATCTCATATGGTGTGGTCTGAACAGATTTAGACGGTACCCTATTTAGAAGGTATGCCGCTGTGTCTAAGGCATATCCCCAAAACGATTTTGGAAGTTGAGTCTCACTCATCATAGACCTAACCATGTCTAACAAGGTCCTGTTTCTCCTTTCGGAGACACCGTTTTGGTGTGGTGTGTAAGGAGCGGTAAATTGTGAGAGAATTCCATTTTCTCTCAGATAACCCTGAAACTCGTGGTTCAAATATTCACCACCACGATCTGATCGTAATGTCTTAATCATCTTGCCACACTGTTTCTCCACTTCATTCCTAAACTCTTTGAACTTTTCAAAAGCTTCAGATTTATATCTCATTAGGTATATATACCCAAATCTTGATTTGTCATCTGTAAAGGTAATGAAATAAGAATATCCACCTCTAGCCTCAATAGACATTGGGTCACATACATCAGTATGAATGAGTTCTAATAACTCACTAGCCCTATGACTCTCAAGCCCTTTGGGCTTTTGTTGAATCATTTTCCCAGCTAGACAAGATTCACACTGTCCATAGGATTCCAAATCCATGGAGTCCAGGTATCCATCTCTATGCATCCTAGACAATCTTGTTTCATTTATGTGCCCTAGTCTACAGTGCCAAAGATAAGATTGATTATCCGTCCTAGGTCGTTTCACATCTATATTGAGCACTTCATTTCCCATTTCCAACACATACAATCCATTTATTAAAGAAGCAGTACCGTAAACCATATCATTCAAAATGATAGAAAAAGTACCATCCCTAATACTGAAAGTATATCCATCTTGTTCTAAACAAGAAATTGAAATAATGTTTCTAGAAATTTGCGGAACATAAAGACAATTATTCAAATGCAATAAAAGGCCCGTAGGCAAAATAAGGTCAGCATCTCCAACTGAATGAGCAGCAACTCTTGCTCCATTACCAACGCGGAGATCCACCTCGTTTCTATCCAATCTCCTTGGGCTCCTAAGTACCTGCAACATATTGCAGATATGAGAACCACATCCGGTATCCAATACCCATGAGGATGGATTAGCATAAGAATAATTTATCTCAATCATGAAAATACCTGAGGCAGAAGCATCACCATGCTTCTTGTCCTTCACATTGTTCAGGTAGTCTGGACAATTCCTCTTCCAGTGGCCTTTCTTGCCACAATGGAAGCACTCAGCATCACCCTTCTCCTTAGGTGCCTTCTTACCCTTCTTCTTGCCCTTCTTCTTCTTGGATTTTCCTTTGGGCTTAAGGGGGTCACCTTTTGCAGGCTCCTTACCCTTTCCCTTGGCCTTGCTAGGCCCACCAATCAAAAGAGCCTGTGTCCTATCCTTCTTGATAGACACTTCAGCTGTTGTTAACATGCTTAACAACTCAGGCAAGCTCACTTGCATCCCATGCATATTGTAATTCATGATGAATTGACTGAAGGAAGGTGGAAGTGAGGTGAGGACTAAGTCATTACTTAGCTCGGCATCCATGATGAAGCCTAGGTTTCCTAGCTTCTCAATCAGCCCGATCATCTTGAGAACATGGCTGCCAACAGACATGCTCTCAGTCATCCTACAAGAGAACAGTTCTCTTGAGGCCTCATACCTCTCATGCCTGCCTTTAATATCATACAACTCCTTGAGATGTATGATAATAGAGGGAGCATCCATATGCTCATGCTGCTTTTGCAGTTCAGGCGACATGGATGCCAACATGATGCATACTGCCATCACATTGTCATCCAAGTGCTGTTGATGGGTTACGAAATCAAATTCCGCAAACCCTTCTTCCCCTTCCCGGGTATTACAGCATCTAAAACGTAGGCAATCTTTTCGGCCCTTAGAACTATTCTTAGGTTCCGATACCAGTCCATAAAATTTGAACCGGTCAGTTTATTCGTATCGAGTATTGAACGCAGTGACAGTGGATTAGTCATACTATAAGCTGAAAAGGATGTAAAGATAGTTTTAGTTAATATACGGTTATGTAGTTAAAAGCAAATTATTAAAGACTTGAAATAATTTGCCCCTCCCACTATTTTATCTAAGTCAATGACCCTTCTTTTGACTTAGGGTTAATCTACTTTAGATTTTACCTTAGTGGGATTAAGAGTGCGATTATTTATTTTAACCTCCGTCTGAGACCGCAAGATTAATTTAAATAAAGGGTTGATCTTTATCAACAGTATCTCATACCCTCTCTTAACATTAGGTTGACAACTCTTTGTCACTTAGTGGTGCATCTCATGCAACCAACCTAGCACCATTACCCTAAGCACATAAGCCCGGCTGTGCCTGCAACTTATGTCTTAGTTAAGCATTAAACCAGCACCCTAAGTGTCTTACACTTCAAACACTACTCTAGCCCAACGAAATAGTGGGTCCCAACTGAGTTGTGGAGCACCACTATGTAGAAGAGTTTTGAGTAGCATTGGTGGTGGAAGGTAATCATATGCTTAATTATTTATTCCTTTTAAGGGTTCCTTTTATCTTGGGGTTAATTAGGTCACATCAAACGCATATTGTAAGTTATCATGCTAGTCGTTACCTATGTCAAACATCTATCGGTATACACTAGTCGCTTTTGGACAAACATAATAACCATACAAAACGCGGTTTGTCCAATTCATGCATACTAGACGTTCTAATCATACATGCATATAAACAGTTTATATTGAGATAGCCATGGTGCTCGCGCTTTTGTCCTTTTTGCTTCTTCAAGCAACGGCCGCTTGTCGTCTATACGCCACTAGCCTATTTCTCTAATTACAAATAATTAAAGAAACTCCATAACATTTTGGAGGGACAAAATTACAAAATTTAAATTACAAATACACTTGTAAATTAAAATGCGCGATTACACATTAATTTAAAATTCGAAAAAATTCAAATCCGGGCACCATGATGTAACATCCCAGGCGCTGACGAGGGCGGGGAGTGATCGCCGGTGCGCAAGGGCACGGACAAGGAGCGGCTCCTGGCAGGCTTCCAGCGATGGGGTACATGAATGAATCGAATAACACCGGAAAGAGAGGGATTCCAGAGACTGTGCTGGTATGGGACAGTACAGTTGGGAATGACTTATAAGAATTAATTGGTACTACCTATACTAACAAGATGCATCTACTTTTCGGTAGCCTGGATCGGAAGAACTCCAAGTCAAGCACGCTTAACTGTGGAGTTCTTCCGATCCAGGCTACCGAAAAGTAGATGCATCTTGTTAGTATAGGTAGTACCAATTAATTCTTATAAGTCATTCCCAACTGTACTGTCCCATACCAGCACAGTCTCTGGAATCCCTCTCTTTCCGGTGTTATTCGATTCATTCATGTACCCCATCGCTGGAAGCCTGCCAGGAGCCGCTCCTTGTCCGTGCCCTTGCGCACCGGCGATCACTCCCCGCCCTCGTCAGCGCCTGGGATGTTACATGCCCACCAGCTTCCGCCTGGTTCGTCCTCGAACCACACCGTACTGGATGAGAGGCTCTGCTCTGATACCACTGTGAAGTGCGCGCACGACGGTGCTAAAAGCGCAAAGGAAAGGCGTTATATACGCAATATATGAATATTATAAAAAGGAAAAGGAACAAGGATATGTTGAAGTGACTGCTTATGATTTTGTGCCTAGTTAATATTGTTATATTATTGGTTTTATTGCCACACTACTGGGATTATTCTCACCCCTTCGGGGCTGCTATTTTCCTAAATGGCAGGAGGACATAAAAGCACCTGAAGAAGTGATATTTTGCTGTTGATTGCTGATGCGTGGACTATCTCTGTTGCTGTTTGTTTAAATGGATGACTGTAATGATTAATGTTTTGATACTTTTGGATGACTGTAGTCCTTATCATCTTTATGTTAGTTGGAACTTTTACGAACAGCAGCCATTTTGGAAAACCTTTATGAAAAGAATTTAAGTGTTGAAAATTTTTATACGGATTTGTATACTGCTTTGTTAGCTCATGTGACGTTAACGACTCTAATTCCGCTTAGCAAACGACTCTCTTGGATGCATACAAGGGAGGGCGTTACACTACCATCCCCTTCCTGTTTGTACCTGAAAAGTTCAAAACTTGCAAACACAAACATTATATTATCACATAACATTTTCACATGTATTTTGACATTTAACATTTAAACATCAAAATAACATCAAGATTCATAATCTTAAATTTCTCATTGGCCGAATTTAAAAACAATTTCAATTCAAATTTTGTTAATTCTTTCTCAAAGAAAATAAAATTAAATCATGCATGTAGCCATAAACCCCTACATGGCCGAATCATATAGGTGACTATATGATAAATTTTGTCACAAAATTTCATGCATATAAACATGACACAATTCATGGAGAAAAATAAGAAATCATTCAAGGTACTCTTAGTACCCTCCATGCCCGAATCTACCCTTTCAAAAAGGGTGTTCCTTTTAAAACTTTCATAAAGAAAAAGAAACTAAACCATGATGCATAATGTTTTATGAACACAGAATCAAATTTACATGTTCATAAAAACAAAAACTTTAACACTTTAAAGGATTTGTGATTCAAAATCCATATGCAGAATTTAAACTTTAACCCTTTAAAGATTTTGACCGTGAAAAACTCTTTTCACAAACAAGGTACCATCACCCGTCGATGGTAAAGCAACCGGGCTCTGATACCACTTGAAAGTAAACTGGCCTTTGAAGGCCGATGCATGTAAGGTGTAAAACAAAAATTTTTACTGCGGAACTTACATGCACACATAGGTTCATGCTTTAAGACAGCATGATGTCACCTTGCTTTTGGCCTGATCAGTCAGGGAGATCAGATGTCAGGCTTGAAGGGTTCAAACCCTCTAATGGTGATCCACACCACTGTTCGTCAATGATGCAAGAACCCTTTCTTGAAAGCCACCAGATGAACACCACAGTGAGGCTTGCTATGCGCACAAGTGGTGAAGGTGGAGGCTAGGTATTCTGTTTGGAAAGGTGTAGTGAGCTACCCTACAGAATGGTGCATAGATGGAGGAGAGTTGGCTAGGTTTTCACAAAACCCTAAGGTGAGGAACAAGTCATATTTATGCGCACACTTGGAGAGGAGGAGGGAATTCAATCATTCAAAATGAAAAACAAACTTTCAAACTTCTTTGAAAGTTGCGCATGGAACAGTGTGATAAGGTGGAGCTGTTGCAAAACAAACTTTTCCAACAACCTCCAATCTTATCCACATGATATTAAGTTCAAAATAATTTAAACTTAAATTCATAAACTATCATATAATATATAGTTCTCATGCGCATAATTCAGCCCTAGAAGGGGTCCAAATACATTGAGCAGTTGCATTCAAAATTTGAATCAACTCACCCACTGATTCCCTCAACCACCAAATCTGAATGGAGGTTTGTTTTAAGTGATAAGATAACACTCTTATCACCTAAAAGTTGTGCACCAAACAGCCAAGGGAGTGCCTCCAAAGATCCTACTTGATCCAAGGAATATGCTCCAATAAGATCCTGTCTTATTCTTTTGTTATGAAACAACTTTTCAAAACCAATTCAAATTCGAATTCAAACACTTGAATTCAAACGTTCAAACGTTCAAACATTCAAATTCAAAATTCAAAATTCAAAATTTCAAATTCAAAATTCGAATTTCAAAATTAAATTCAAATTCAAATTTCAAAATTCAAATTTCAAATTTCAAATTTCAAATTCCAAATTCGAATTTCGAAATTCAAATTCTAAATTCAAATTTCCAAATTCAAATTTCAAATTCAAAATTCGAAATTCAAATATTTGATTATTAATTTAACTAATTAAATTAATTAGTAATGGCTTGGACTATCCAAGTCCATTACTAAACTCCATGCACCACCCACCCATTTAGGTGGGCTTCCAAACAGCTTCTTGGGCTAATAACATTATTAGGCCCAATACCTTTAAAGCTAGTCCATCATGACTATAAGGTGTTAGTGTGTGACCCATTAGGTCCAACTTAGCTTCTGACATAACTGGGCTTGGGCCCAACAAGCCCACAACCCAATTAATGACAACACAGAGCACTAGCAATGCTTTGTTGCCCCAGAACTAGTCAGATTAATGACTTGATCAACCTATTGCACATATTTGGTTACCGTATGTATTTCCCTTCGTCTCGGTTATCTTCCCATTAACCTAGGGTAAGGAAATGTATCAACCCCTGCGGTTTAGGGTAAGCTTTATTCGAAATAGGGAATCTTCAATTTACTGACTCTAAAGGCAGATCATCTCATGATCTCTTTTACTATGCATAGATTCCCGAGTCCCTGTAAATGTCATCCCGATTTCTCCGGTTTACAGATAACATAATCTCTCACAGAGATTTGACGAATTCCTTTAGCTTATTACCCTAGTCCTGTGCCCTTTAAGGACACGCCCAACAGTATACCTATGAGTCTCCATGTTTCAGGCAGACGAGGTATACAATCAAAACATGCCTTCAAGAACACAGTCTAGGTAACAACTTTTGGTCTAAGGAAAGACATACCCAAACATAAAGAGATTACTCTAATGACACTATCTGTGAGATTTCCTCATAGAGTCTCTTTTTGGGTCTGTTCAGTGCGAGCTATACTCTTATAGATCCACCCACGACTTTAGCTAAGATATCTCCATATCTGCAGCTCATGAGGTCTTTACCTTGTATCCTTATACAAGTAGATAAGTCGTACTAGTCTTTACTCGAGATCACTGATCCCCAAACTCAGTGTCTCTAGACTAGGAACATATAATTAGGAATAGACATGCAATATCCTTGAATCCTCATGATCGTGATCTCATCACAGATACTCAAGAGATACCTGTTCTATTCCAAGGGGTTTATCCAGTTCGTTCATATAATATTAATAGTAATATCGAGACACAATATGAAACTGAATAAATAGTGCTTTCATTTATTTGCGACAAACAAAGTTCTACATCTAGTGTCCTTTATTTAATCAAAATATTGTCTCTAGGACACCCATATGCTAACAATAGCCAGTAGTAGTGGTTGCTCACCAGCTTTATCCTTCTCCCATTCATGTACGCGGGATAAGGCGTCTGCTACTTTATTGCTGGCACCAGGGTAATACTCTATTGTATAATCATATCCCAATAATTTCACCAAAAATCGTTGTTGTTCAGGAGTCTTAATGACTTGAGCCATGAGCTCCCTTATACTGTGCTGGTCAGTTCTGATTGTGAATTTTCTTCCTAACAGGTATTGGCGAAACTTGGCGACTCCTTCAGTTATAGCAAACAATTCCCGCACGTAGGTTGACGATTGCTGCATCTTGGGAGATAATTTACTGCTGAAGTAGGCAATGGGCTTATTTTCTTGGAGGGGATGTTGAATATATTTAAGCATGGATGCTTGCAAAAAACCATATCAAAATTCGATGCCTGGGTATTATTTTCAATTTTTTTGGATTTTCTCAAATCACGCCTCTTGAAAAATTAATTTTAAATTAATCCCATGTAGAAAAATAACGAGACTTTGGGAATAGTAAGATATGGTTTTTACAAGAATGCATGCAAAAAATCAGACCAAAATTAATTTCTAGATCCGAATTTGGACTTCTTCCTCCTCAGAAAAAAGGTATCTACTTGTACAAAACTGGCAACTACATATAAGGCTATTATAGGGGGAGCAGCTGCCTACCTTCCCACACTTGCGATGGGCTATGCAGGGGCACCATAGGGGCTCTCCCTAGATCTCATGCAAGCCTTCCCAAGCTTGTGGGGCCTGGGTATTGTGTACATCACCGAGGGAGGTGGGTTAGGCCTTTGATGCCTGCTAGGAGCAGCATCGTGCACACCAATGTCCCGCTGTGTTGAGGTTGAGTTCCCACGACAACGTTGCGTGGCTCGTTCAGCCATCGACGATGCAAGAGCAATGGATCCCGGGGCATCCCACGTGGGTGCTTGATTCCTTTCGCATCCACAGCCGAACGTCGCCCATTCGGTGCGTCCCTCTCGATTCCTGATGCCCTGGGGACACAATTGCGATGACTGCCGAGTTGGCTGAGTGGGACGTGTTTCGGGGGAATTCCTTCTCAATGCGCTCGGGCCCATGTCCCGTTGCATTGAGGTCGAATTCCCATAACAACTTGACGTTGATGATTTAGCGTCGTTGATGCATGCGCGGCGGTGCGTTTTAGGGACTTACCCCGGTCCCGGCTGTTATTGCCTTACGTGCATCGTTGATCTTGTGGAGGCACCCGGATGAATCACGACTGAACAAGTTGTGAAATGAATTGATAGCTGCGAGGGCTGGTTCTTGATGGTATCGATCATGCCTAGCGAGATGGACATGGCGCTACCGGATGCTATGTTTTGTGGTGTTGGGTCGCACTGAACGCGAGGGCGTGTGAGTGGTGGTTGGGTTGTTTGTGTTAGCCGGCTCCATGCTTGTGCATCGAACATTCTGCACGTAACCCTTTCCAGCGTCACCAAGTGTCCCGTTGCGGCTCTGGTGTTCGTTCGCGGTTCCTGTGCTGACTACGCATCCATCCAAGCCCCCACCACATGTCCTAAGTACTCCACCTCCGGTTGGCCAAAGGAACATTTCTCACGTTTTGCAAATGCATATAAGCCTATTATATGGGGGAGGAGGCATAGGCTCCAAAGATTCATTAAAACTCAAACCTTCCATGAAATCCAATGAAACTTGGAGAGGATGTTGGATATATTTAAGCATGGATGCTTCCAAAAAACCAGATCAAAATTCGGTGCCTGGGTACGATTTTCCATTTTTTCAGATTTTCTCAAATTAAGCCTATTGAAAAATTAATATTAAATTAATCCCATGGAGAAAAATCATGAGACTTTGGGAATAGTAAGATATGGTTTTTCCAAGCATGCTTGCGAAAAATTAGATCGAAATTCAATTTCTAGGTCCGAATTTGGACTTCTTCCTCCTCAGAAAAAAGGTATTTACTTGTGCAAAACCGGCAACTGCATAGAAGGCTATTATAGGGGGAACAGCAGCCTCCCTTCCCACGCCCGCGGTGAGCTGTGCACCTGGTTCCCGACGAGATGCACCGGATGCTTGAATTGGTGCCCCATGAGGCGCGCCAGGTGCCTGACGTGGTGCCCCGACCGCCAGGCATGTTGCACCTTATGCTTGACTCAGTGCCTGACGAGGTGCATGGAGCACCACGGCTCATTCTGGTGCACCGCAGCTATCCCATGGTGCACGACCACGACTCATTCTGGTGCACCATGATAGCCCATGGAGCACCACGGCTCATTCTGGAGCACCGCGGCTATCCCATGGTGCACCACGGCTCATTCTGGTGCACCGCGGCTAGCCGATGGTGCACTGCGGCTCATTCTGGTGCACCGCGGCTATCCCATGGTGCACCACGGCTCATTCTGGTGCACCTCGGCAAGCCCATGGTGCACCACGGCTCATTCTTCTGGTGCACCACGGCTAGCCGATGGTGCACTGCGGCTCATTCTGGTGCACCGCAACTAGCCCATGGTGCACCACGGCTCATTCTAGTGCGCTGCGGCTAGCCTACGGTGCACCACGGCTCATTCTAGTGCGTTGCGGCTAGCCTACGGTGCACCACGGCTCATTCTGGTGCACCCCAGCTCATTATGGTGCAACGCGGCTAGCCCATGGTGCACCACGGCTCATTCTGGTGAACCTCGGCTCATTCTGGTGTACCTCGGCTAGCCCATGGTGCACCACGGATCATTCTGGTGCACCGCGGCTAGCCCATGGTGCACCACGGCTCATTCTGGTGCACTGCGGCTAGCCCATGGTGCACCACGGCTCATTCTGGTGCACCGCGGCTAGCCCATGGTGCACCACGGCACATTCTGGAGCACCGCGGCTATCCCATGGTGCACCACGGCTAGCCGATGGTGCACTGCGGCTCATTCTGGTGCACCGCGACTAGCCCATGGTGCACCACGGCTCATTCTAGTTTGCTGCGGCTAGCCTACGGTGAACCACGACTCATTCTGGTGCACCCCAGCTCCGCGGCTAGCCCATGGTGCTCATTCTGGTGCACCACGGCTCACCTGCGGCTAGCTACTGGTGCACCACGGCTCATTCTAGGGCGCTGCGGCTAGCCTACGGTGCACCACGGCTCATTCTGGTGCACCACCACGGCTCATTCTGGTGGTGCTAGCCCATGGTGCACCACGGCTGCAGCCCATGGTGCACCACGATGGTGCTCATTCTGGTGCACGGCTAGCCCATGGTGCACCACGGCTCATTCTGGTGTGCGCTCGGCTAGCCCTTGGTGCACCACCGCTCACTCTGGTGCACCACGGCTCATTCTGGTGCACCTCGGCTCATTCTGGTGCACCTCGGCTCATTCTGGTGCACCTCGGCTCATTCTGGTGCACCTCGGCTAGCCCATGGTGCACCACGGCTCATTCTGGTGCCGCTCATTCTGGTGCACCCTAGCTCATTCTGGTGCACCGCGGCTATCCCATGGTGCACCACAGCTCATTTTGGTGCACCCCGGCTCATTCTGGTGTACTGCGGCTAGCCCATGGTGCACCACGGCTCTTTCTGGTACACCAAAGCTCATTCTTGTGTGCCGCGGCTAGCCCATGGTGAACCACGACAATTGCTTTACTGTTTTAGGTTCTTGCCATTCCATGATGGCTCGAATTTTTTTCCCATCGGGCCTCACACCTGTAGCCCCCACCACATGTCCTAAGTACTCCACCTCCGGTTGGCCAAAGGAACATTTTTCACGTTTTGCAAATGCATATAAGCCTATTATATGGGGGGAGGAGGCATAGGCTCCAAAGATTCATTAAAAAACAACCCTTACATGAAATCCAATGAGACTTGGAGAGGATGTTGGATATATTTAAGCATGGATGCTTCCAAAAAACCAGATCAAAATTCGGTGCCTGGGTACGATTTTCCATTTTTTCAGATTTTCTCAAATTAAGCCTATTGAAAAATTAAAATTAAATTAATCCCATGGAGAAAAATCATGAGACTTTGGGAATAGTAAGATATGGTTTTTCCAAGCATGCTTGCGAAAAATCAGATCGAAATTCAATTTCTAGGTCCGAGTTTGGACTTCTTCCACCTCAGAAAAAAGGTATTTACTTGTGCAAAACCGGCAACTACATATAAGGCTATTATAGGTGGAACAATTGCCTCCCTTCCCACGCCCGCGGTGGGCTGTGCACCTGGTGCCCGACGAGATGCCCCGGATGCTTGAATTAGTTCCCCAGGAGACGCGCCTGGTGCCTGAAGTGGTGCCCCGACCGACAGGCATGGTGCACCTTATGCTTGACTCAGTGCCTGACGAGGTGCATGGTGCACCACGGCTCATTCTGGTGCACCGCAGCTATCCCATGGTGCACCACCACGACTCTTTCTGGTGCACCATGCAAGCCCATGGAGCATCACGACTCATTCTGGAGCACCGCGGCTATCTCATGGTGCACCACGGCTCATTCTGGCGCACCGCGGCTAGCCCATGGTGCACCACGGCTCATTCTGGAGCACCGCGGCTATCCCATGGTGCACCACGACTCATTCTGGAGCACCGCGGCTATCCCATGGTGCACCACGACTCATTCTGGTGCACCACGGCTAGCCGATGGTGCACTGCGGCTCATTTTGGTGCACCGTACCTAGCCCATGGTGCACCACGGTTCATTCTAGTGCGTTGCAGCTAGCCTACGGTGCACCACGGCTCATTCTGGTGCACCCCAGCTCATTATGGTGCAACGCGGCTAGCCCAACGCGGCTAGCCCATGGTGCACCACGGCTCATTCTGGTGCGCCTCAGCTCGTTCTGGTGCACCACGGTTCATTCTGGTGCACCTCGGCTAGCCCATGGGGCACCACGGCTCACTCTCGTGCACCACGGATCATCTGGTGCACCGCGGCTAGCCCATGGTGCACCACGGCTAGCCCATGGTGCACCACGGCTAGCCCATGGTGCACCGTGGCTAGCCCATGGTGCACCGTGGCTAGCCCATGGTGCACCACGGCTCATTCTGGTGCACCGCGGCTAGCCCAAGGTGCACCACGGCTCATTCTGGTGCACCGCGGCTAGCCCATGGTGCACCACGATTCATTCTGGTGCACCGCGGCTCATTCCGGTGCACCGCGACTAACCCATTGTGCACAGCGGCTAATTCGGGTGCACCACGGCTCATTCTGGTGCACCGCGGCTAGCCCATGGTGCACCACGGCTCATTCTGGTGCACCACGGCTAGCCCATCGTGCACCATGGCTCATTCTGGTGCACCACGGCTCATTCTGGTGCACCGCGGCTAGCCCATGGTGCACCACGGCTCATTGCGGTGTACCACGGCATATTTCGGTGCATTGCGGCTAACCCATGGTGCACGACGGCTCATTTGGGTGCACCATAGCTCATTCTGGTGCACGTCGGTCACCACGGCTCATTCTGGGGCACCTCGGCTATTCCATGGTTCACCACAGATTATTCTGGTGCACCGTGGCTAGCCAATAAGTCCACCATGCCTCATTCTTGTGCACCTCGGCTAGCCCATGTGCACCCCGGCTCATTCTGGTGCATTGCGGCTCCTTCTGGTGCACCCCATGACAAAGTCCCTTGTCCAACCAGCTTCTTTTCTGACTTTCTTTCCTCTTCTTATGACTTGGTCTTGGTCCTCTCTCCCACCGGTTCCATCTTCTCCTACCTGCTCTCCTTGTTCCCCTCCGAACCTTCTTCCTCCACCACCTTCATGATTGAGGTTCATATCATTTCCCCCATCCCTTAAAAACTCGATCTTGCCCTCAAGATCGAACTGTGGGTACGCCTCGCTAAAGTCAGCGACTGATACCCAAGAGGCATCCTCCAAGGCTAGTCCTTTCCATTGTACCAAGATCAGCAGATCAGACCCCTTTCCGGTCGTCACCGTGCGAGAACGCACGATTGCTAGTGTTTCGATCACCGGATGGTTCTCCCAAGTGGTCTCCGGCAAGGCTTGGGGGTGAAAGAATGAGTTTTGACGAAGTGCTTTGAGCAACGGCACATGGAAGACCGGGTGTATACGAGATCCGGTTGGAAGTGCTAAGCGGTAGGTCACCTGGCCGATCCGCTCCGTAACTGGGAAGGGACCATAATATCGACGGCTCAGCTTGGAGTATGTCTGGTTGCGCACCGATTTCTGCCTGTATGGTTGGAGTTTGACCAAGACTTGGTCACCGACAGCAAAGTGGACATCCCGACGGTGCTTGTCAGCTTGATTCTTCATACGCTGACGGGTACGATCCGAATAATTACGTCCCTCTGTATCAGAAGGTTGTCCACCGCTTCAATAGGGACGTTCCTCCATCGTATGGCTGCAGGGCAGGGGGCAAACACCCATACAAGATCTGAAAAGGTGTGGTTCCAATTGAGGAGTGAAAGGAAGAATTGTATGAGAACTCAGCCCAACGTAAATATTGTGCCCAACTCTTTGGACTTTCCATGGTGAGATTTGATCTTCCAAGGCATCAGGATGATTGGCAGTGCTAAAAATGGAGGCGAGTCCCACTCAACCTGGAAAGCTCTTGCCAAAATTTGCTGAGGAACACCCGATCTCGGTCAGATACAATGGAACGGGGAACTCCATGATGTCGGCAAACGTCCGAGACAAACACTGATGCTACCTTTGAAGCTGTAAAATTCCCAGCCAAAGCCGAGAAGAGGGCGTACTTTGAAAGTCAATCGACCACCACCATTATGGCTGTTTTGCCGTCGGATGGTGGTAGGCCAACGATGAAATCCATCGATAAGTCCTCCCAGACCGCGTGGGGGATTGACAAAGGCTGCAGGAGTCCAGCAGGGGAGAGGGGCTGATATTTGGTGACCTGACATATGGGGAAGGTGCGCACAAACTCTTGCACATCATGTTTCAGATTGGGCCAATAATAATGGGTGGAGAGTCCATGCAGCATTTTATGTATTCCACCATGTCCTCCAATGACCGTGGAATGTAAGTTATGCAGCAATGTGACCTTCATGTCCGAGTTGCTGGCAAGGACTATTCGGCCCTTGTAGAATATCAACCCTTCTTTCAGAGTGTAATGTTCAAAGCCGTCTTGATGTTCAGCAATAGCTGTGGATATGCGTACCAACTCTGGATTGCTCTTGACTTCAGCCTTTAGTGAGTCCAACAGAGGATTGATTAGAGTTGACATAGCCAGTAGTAGTGGTTGCTCACCAGCTTTATCCTTCTCCCATTCATGTACGCGGGATAAGGCGTCTGCTACTTTATTGCTGGCACCAGGGTAATACTCTATTGTATAATCATATCCCAATAATTTCACCAAAAATCGTTGTTGTTCAGGAGTCTGAATGACTTGAGCCATGAGCTCCCTTATACTGTTCTGGTCAGTTCTGATTGTGAATTTTCTTCCTAACAGGTATTGGCGAAACTTGGCGACTCCTTCAGTTATAGCAAACAATTCCCGCACGTAGGTTGACGATTGCTGCATCTTGGGAGATAATTTACTGCTGAAGTAGGCAATGGGCTTATTTTCTTGGAGGGGATGTTGAATATATTTAAGCATGGATGCTTGCAAAAAACCAGATCAAAATTCGATGCCTGGGTATTATTTTCCATTTTTTCAGATTTTCTCAAATCACGCCTCTTGAAAAATTAATTTTAAATTAATCCCATGTAGAAAAATAACGAGACTTTGGGAATAGTAAGATATGGTTTTTACAAGAATGCATGCAAAAAATCAGACCAAAATTAATTTCTAGATCCGAATTTGGACTTCTTCCTCCTCCGAAAAAAGGTATCTACTTGTAGAAAACTGGCAACTACATATAAGGCTATTATAGGGGGAGCAGCTGCCTACCTTCCCACACTTGCGATGGGCTATGCAGGGGCACCATAGGGGCTCTCCCTAGATCTCATGCAAGCCTTCCCAAGCTTGGGGGGCCTGGGTATTGTGTACATCACCGAGGGAGGTGGGTTAGGCCTTTGATGCCTGCTAGGAGCAGCATCGTGCACACCAATGTCCCGCTGTGTTGAGGTTGAGTTCCCACGACAACGTTGCGTGGCTCGTTCAGCCATCGACGTTGCAAGAGCAATGGATCCCGGGGCATCCCACGTGGGTGCTTGATTCCTTTCGCATCGACAGCCGAACGTCGCCCATTCGGTGCGTCCCTCTCGATTCCTGAAGCCCTGGGGACACAATCGCGATGACTGCCGAGTTGGCTGAGTGGGACGTGTTTCGGGGGAATTCCTTCTCAATGCGCTCGGGCCCATGTCCCGTTGCATTGAGGACGAATTCCCATAACAACTTGACATTGATGATTTAGCGTCGTTGATGCATGCGCGGCGGTGCATTTTAGGGACTTACCCCGGTCCCGGCTGTTATTGCCTTACGTGCATCGTTGATCTTGTGGAGGCACCCGGATGAATCACGACTGAACAAGTTGTGAAATGAATTGATAGCTGCGAGGGCTGGTTCTTGATGGTATCGATCATGCCTAGCGAGATGGACATGGCGCTACCGGATGCTATGTTTTGTGGTGTTGGGTCGCACTGAACGCGAGGGCGTGTGAGTGGTGGTTGGGTTGTTTGTGTTAGCCGGCTCCATGCTTGTGCATCGAACATTCTGCACGTAACCCTTTCCAGCGTCACCAAGTGTCCCGTTGCGGCTCTGGTGTTCGTTCGCGGTTCCTGTGCTGACTACCTGTGAAATGGTACTCGCATCCATCCAAGCCCCCACCACATGTCCTAAGTACTCCACCTCCGGTTGGCCAAAGGAACATTTCTCACGTTTTGCAAATGCATATAAGCCTATTATAGGGGGGAGGAGGCATAGGCTCCAAAGATTCATTAAAACTCAAACCTTCCATGAAATCCAATGAAACTTGGAGAGGATGTTGGATATATTTAAGCATGGATGCTTCCAAAAAACCAGATCAAAATTCGGTGCCTGGGTACGATTTTCCATTTTTTCAGATTTTCTCAAATTAAGCCTATTGAAAAATTAATATTAAATTAATCCCATGGAGAAAAATCATGAGACTTTGGGAATAGTAAGATATGGTTTTTCCAAGCATGCTTGCGAAAAATTAGATCGAAATTCAATTTCTAGGTCCGAATTTGGACTTCTTCCTCCTCAGAAAAAAGGTATTTACTTGTGCAAAACCGGCAACTGCATAGAAGGCTATTATAGGGGGAACAGCTGCCTCCCTTCCCACGCCCGCGGTGGGCTGTGCACCTGGTTCCCGACGAGATGCCCCGGATGCTTGAATTGGTGCCCCATGAGGCGCGCCAGGTGCCTGACGTGGTGCCCCGACCGCCAGGCATGGTGCACCTTATGCTTGACTCGGTGCCTGACGAGGTGCATGGTGCACCACGGCTCATTCTGGTGCACCGCAGCTATCCCATGGTGCACGACCACGACTCATTCTGGTGCACCATGATAGCCCATGGAGCACCATGACTCATTTTGGAGCACCGCGGCTATCCCATGGTGCACCACGGCTCATTCTGGTGCACCGCGGCTAGCCGATGGTGCACTGCGGCTTATTCTGGTGCACCGCGGCTATCCCATGGTGCACCACGGCTCATTCTGGTGCACCTCGGCTAGCCCATGGTGCACCACGGCTCATTCTGGAGCACCGCGGCTATCCCATGGTGCACCACGGCTCATTCTGGTGCACCACGGCTAGCCGATGGTGCACTGCGGCTCATTCTGGTGCACCGCGACTAGCCCATGGTGCACCACGACTCATTCTAGTGCGCTGCGGCTAGCCTACGGTGCACCACGGCTCATTCTAGTGCGTTGCGGCTAGCCTACGGTGCACCGCGGCTCATTCTGGTGCACCGCGGCTAGCCCATGGTGCACCACGGCTCATTCTGGTGCACCTCGGCTCATTCTGGTGCACCTCGGCTCATTCTGGTGCACCTCGGCTAGCCCATGGTGCACCACGGCTCATTCTGGTGGCTAGCCCATGGTGCACCACGGCTCATTCTGGTGCACCGTGGCTAGCCCATGGTGCACCACGGCTCATTCTGGTGCACCCCGGCTCATTCTGGTGCACCACGGCTCATTCTGGTGCACCGCGGCTAGCCCATGGTGCACCACGGCTCATTCTGGTGCCCCGCGGCTAGCCCATGGTGCACCACAGCTCATTCTAGTGCACCACGGCTCATTCTGGTGCACCGCGGCTAGACCATGGTGCACCACTGCTCATTCTGGTGCACCGCGGCTAGCCCATGGTGCACCACGGCTGATTCTTGTGCACAGCGGCTCATTCAGGTGCACCGCGGCTAGCTCATGGTGCACCACGGCTCATTCTGGTGCACCGCGGCTTGCCCATGGTGCACCACGGCTCATTCTGGTGCACCGCGGCTAGCCCATCGTGCCCATGGTGCACCACGGCTCATTCCGGTGCACCGCGGCTAGCCCATGGTGCACCACGGCTCATTCTGATGCATCGCGGCTAGCCCGAGGTGCACCACGGCTCATTCTGGTGAACCGCGGCTAGCCCATGGTACCCCCGGCTCATTCTGGTGCATGGCGGCTATTCATGGTGCACCACGGCTCATTCTGGTGTACCGCGGCTAGACCATGGTGCACCACGGCTCATTCTGGTGCACTGCGGCTAGCCCACGGTGCACCACGGCTCATTCTGGTGCACTGCGGCTAGCCCATGTTGCACCACGGCTCATTCTGGTGCACCGCGGCTAGCCCATGGTGCACCACGGCTCATTCTGGTGCACCACGACTCATTCTGGTGCACCGCGGCTCATTCCACGGCTCATTCTGGTGCAGCGGGGCTAGCCCATGGTGCACCACGGCTCATTGTGGTGCACCGCGGCTATCCCATGGTGCACCACGGCTCATTCTGGTGCACCCCGGCTCATTCTGGTGTACCGCGGCTAGCCCATGGTGCACCACGGCTCTTTCTGGTACACCAAAGCTCATTCTAGTTTGCCGCGGCTAGCCCATGGTGAACCACGGTAAATCATGGTGCACCACGGCTAGCCCATGGTGCATCGCGGCTAGCCCTGGTGCACCGCGGCTAGCCCATGGTGCACCATGGCTCATTCTGGTGCACCAATGCTCATTCCGGTGCACCGCGGCTAGACCATGGTGCACCACGGCTCATTCCGGTGCACCGCGGCTAGCGCATGGTGCACCACGGCTCATTCTGATGCACAATGGCTAGCCCGAGGTGCACCACGGCTCATTCTGGTGCACCATAGCTCATTCTTGTGGACCGCGGCTAGCCCATGGTGCACCACGGCTCATTCTGGTGCACCGCGGCTAGCCCATGGTGCACCACGGCTCATTGTGGTGCACCACGGCTTATTCCGGTGCACCGCGGCTACACCATGGTGCATGACGGCTCATTCTGGTGCACCACGGCTCATTGGGGCGCACCGCGGCTAGCCAATGGTGTACTGCGGCTCATTATGGTGCACCGCGGCTAGCCCACGGTTCACCACGGCTCATTCAGGTGCACTACGGCACATTCTGGTGCACCGCGGCTATCCCATGGTGCACCACGGCTAGCCGATGGTGCACTGCGGCTCATTCTGGTGCACCGCGACTAGCCCATGGTGCACCACGGCTCATTCTGGTGCGCTGCGGCTAGCCCACGGTGCACCACGGCTCATTCTGGTGCACTGCGGCTAGCCTACGGTGCACCACGGCTCATTCTAGTGCGCTACGGCTAGCCTACGGTGAACCACGGCTCATTCTGGTGCACCCTAGCTCATTATGGTGCAACGCGGCTAGCCCATGGTGCACCACGGCTTATTCTGGTGCACCTTGACTCATTCTGGTGTACCTCGGCTAGCCCATGGTGCACCACGGATCATTCTGGTGCACCGCGGCTAGCCCATGGTGCACCACGGCTCATTCTGGTGCAGCAATGCTCATTCTGGTGCACCCTGGCTCTCATTCTGGTGCACCGCGGCTATCCCATGGTGCACCACGGCTCATTCTGGTGCACCCCGGCTCATTCTGGTGTACCGCGGCTAGCCCAAGGTGCACCACGGCTCTTTCTGGTACACCAAAGCTCATTCTTGTGTGCCGCGGCTAGCCCATGGTGAACCGCGACTCATTCTGGTGCACTACGGCTAGCCCATGGTGCACCGCGGCTAGCCCATGGTGCATATAAGGCTATTATGGGGCACCAATGGGGGGCAGGAGTAGCCCATGGTGCACCAAAGATTCTGGTGCATTAAGCCCATGGTGCACCACGACCCTTCTGATGCATCGCGGCTAAAGGTGCACCAATTCTGGTGCACCGCGGATTCTGGTGGAGAGGATGTTGGCTCATTTTGGTGCATATTTGCACCACAGATTTTGCGGTGCACCACGCTTATTCCGGTGCAAACCCTGGTGAAAAATTAAATTGGGGTGCACCATTGCTCATTTTGCTGCACCGCGATTTTTGCTCACCGCGGCTTTTCTGGTGCACCTCGGCTAATGGTGCACTATTCATTCTGGGGAAAAATTATTCTGGTGCACCAATGTTATTCTGGTGCAACCCGGCATTCTGGTTCACCGTGCATATCCCATGGTGCACGGCTCATTCTGGTGCAATCACCGCGGCTAGCCCATGGTGCACCACGGCTCTTTCTGGTACACCAAAGCTCATCGTGTTGCGGCTAAAAATAGCCCATGGTGCATCGAAATTCAATTTCTAGGTGCACGACGGCTAGCCCATGGTGGACTTCTGGTGCACCCTCAGGAAAAAAGGTATTTACTTGTGCAAAACCGGCGACTGCATATAAGGCTATTATAGGGGGAACAACTGCCTCCCTTCCCACGCCCGCGGTGGGCTGTGCACCTGGTTCCCAACGAGATGCCCCGGATGCTTGGCATGGTTCCCCATGATGCGCGCCTGGTGCCTGACGTGGTGCCCCGACCGCCAGGCATGGTGCACCTTATGCTTGACTCGGTGCCTGACGAGGTGCATGGTGCACCACGGCTCATTCTGGTGCACCGCAGCTATCCCATGGTGCACGACCATGACTCATTCTGGTGCACCATGATAGCCCATGGAGCACCACGGCTCATTCTGGAGCACCGCGGCTATCCCATGGTGCACCACGGCTCATTCTGGTGCACCGCGGCTAGCCGATGGTGCTCTGCGGCTTATTCTGGTGCACCGCGGCTATCCCATGGTGCACCACGGCTCATTCTGGTGCACCTCGGCTAGCCCATGGTGCCCACGGCTCATTCTGGAGCACCTCGGCTCATTCCTGGTGCACCGCGGCTAGCCCATGGTGCACCACGGCTCATTCTAGTGCACCGCGGCTAGCCCATGGTGCACCAGAATGAGGCGTGGTGGACTATTGGTGTACCACAGCTCATTCTGATGCACCCCAGCTCATTATGGTGCAACGCGGCTAGCCCATGGTGCACCACGGCACATTCTGGTTCACCTCGGCTCATTCTGGTGTACCTCGGCTCATTCTGGTGTACCTCGGCTAGCCCATCGTGCACCACAGATCATTCTAGTGCACCGCGGCTATCCCATGGTGCACCACGGCTCATTCTGGTGCACTAGGCTAGCCCATGGTGCACCACGGCTCATTCTGGTGCATCGTGGCTAGCCCATGGTGCACCACGTCTCATTCTGGTGCACTGTGGCTAGCCCATGGTGCACCACGGCTCATTCTGGTGCATCGTGGCTAGCCCATGGTGCACCACAGCTCATTCTAGTGCACTCATTCTGGTGCACCGCGGCTAGCCCTTGGTGCACCACGGCTCATTCTGGTGCACCCCGGCTAGCCCATGGTGCACCACGGCTCATTCTGGTGCAACAATGCTCATTCTGGTGCACCCTGGCTCATTCTGGTGCACCGCGGCTAGCCCATGGTGCACCACGTCTCATTATGGTGCACCGCGGCTAGCCCATGGTGCACCACGGCTAGCCCATGGTGCACCATGGCTAGCCCAGGGTGCACCATGGCTCATTCTGGTGCACCAATGCTCATTCTGGTGCACCGCGGCTAGCCCATGGTGCACCACGGATCATTCCGGTGCAACGCGGCTAGCCCATGGTGCACCACGGCTCATTCTGATGCATCGCGGCTAGCCCGAGGTGCACCACGGCTCATTCTGGTGTACCTCGGCTCATTCTGGGGTACCTCGGCTCATTCTGGTGTACCTCGGCTAGCCCATGGTGCACCACGGCTCATTCTGGTGTACCTCGGCTAGCCCATGGTGCACCACGGATCATTCTGGTGCACCGCGGCTATCCCATGGTGCACCACGGCTCATTCTGGTGCACTGCAGCTAGCCCATGGTGCACCACGGCTCATTTTGGTGCATCGTAACTAGCCCATGGTGCACCACGCCTCATTCCGGTGCACTGCGGCTAGCCCATGGTGCACCACGGCTCATTCCGGTGCATCGTGGTTAGCCCAAGGTGCACCACGGCTCATTCTTGTGCACACTGGCGCATTCTGGTGCACCACGACTCATTCTGGGGCACCGCAGCTAGCTCATGGTGCACCACGGCTCATTCTGCTGCACCGCGGCTCATTCTGGTGCACCAATGCTCATTGTGGTGCACCGCGGCTATCCCATGGTGCACCACGGCTCATTCAGGTGCACCCCGGCTCATTCTGGTGTACCGCGGCTAGCCCATGGTGCACCACGGCTCTTTCTGGTACACCATAGCTCATTCTAGTGTGCCGCGGCTAGCCCATGGTGGACCACGGTAAATCATGGTGCACCACGGCTAGCCCATGATGCATCGCGGCTAGCCCATGGAGCACCGCGGCTAGCCAATGGTGCATCATGGCTCATTCTGGTGCACCAATGCTCATTCCGGTGCACCGCGGCTAGACCATGGTGCACCACGGCTCATTCTGGTGCACCGCGGCTAGCCCATGGTGCACCACGGCTCATTCTGCTGCACCGTGGCTAGCCCGAGGTGCACCACGGCTCATTCTGGTGCACCATAGCTCATTCTGGTGGACCGCGGCTAGACAATGGTGCACCACGGCTCATTCTGGTGCACCGTGGCTAGCCCAGGGTGCACCACGACGCAGTCTGGTGCACTACGCCTTATTCCGGTGCACCGCGACTACACCATGGTGCATGACGGCTCATTCTGGTGCACCACGACTCATTCTGGTGCACCACGGCTAGCCGATGGTGCACTGCGGCTCATTCTGGTGCACCGTACCTAGCCCATGGTGCACCACGACTCATTCTGGTGCACCACGGCTAGCCGATGGTGCACTGCGGCTCATTCTGGTGCACCGCGACTAGCCCATGGTGCACCACGACTCATTCTAGTGCGCTGCGGCAAGCCTACGGTGCACCACGGCTCATTCTAGTGCGCTACGGCTAGCCGATGGTGCGCTGCGGCTCATTCTGGTGCAACGCGGCTAGCCCATGGTGCACCACGGCTTATTCTGGTGCACCGCGGCTAGCCCATGGTGCACCACGGATCATTCTGGTGCACCGCGGCTAGCCCATGGTGCACCACGGCTCATTCTGGTGCACACTGGCGCATTCTGGTGCACCACGACTCATTCTGGGGCACCACAGCTAGCTCATGGTGAACCACGGCTCATTCTTGTGCACACTGGCGCATTCTGGTGCACCGCGGCTAGCCCATGGTGCACCACGGCTCATTCTGGTGCACCGCGGCTATCCCATGGTGCACCACGGCTAGCCGATGGTGCACTGCGGCTCATTCTAGTGCACCGCGACTAGCCCATGGTGCACCACGGCTCATTCTAGTGCGCTGCGGCTAGCCTACGGTGCACCACGGCTCATTCTAGTGCGCTGCGGCTAGCCTACGGTGCACCACGGCTCATTCTAGTGCGCTACGGCTAGCCTACGGTGAACCACGGCTTATTCTGGTGCACCCTAGCTCATTATGGTGCAACGCGGCTAGCCCATGGTGCACCACGGCTTATTCTGGTGCACCTTGACTCATTCTGGTGGACCTCGGCTAGCCCATGGTGCACCACGGATCATTCTGGTGCACCGCGGCTAGCCCATGGTGCACCACGGCTCATTCTGGTGCACTGCAGCTGGCCCATGGTGCACCACGGCTCATTTTGGTGCACCCTAGCTCATTATGGTGCAACGCGGCTAGCCCATGGTGCACCACGGCTTATTCTGGTGCACCTTGACTCATTCTGGTGTACCTCGGCTAGCCCATGGTGCACCACGGATCATTCTGGTGCACCGCGGCTAGCCCATGGTGCACCACGGCTCATTCTGGTGCAGCAATGCTCATTCTGGTGCACCCGGGCTCATTCTGGTGCACCGCGGCTATCCCATTGTGCACCACGGCTCATTCTGGTGCACCCCGGCTCATTCTGGTGTACCGCGGCTAGCCCAAGGTGCACCACGGCTCTTTCTGGTACACCAAAGCTCATTCTTGTGTGCCGCGGCTAGCCCATGGTGAACCACGGTAAATTGTGGTGCACTACGGCTAGCCCATGGTGCACCGCGGCTAGCCCATGGTGCACCATGGCTCATTCTGGGGCACCAATGCTCACTCCGGGGCACCGCGGGTAGCCCATGGTGCACCACGGCTCATTCCGGTGCATCGCGGCTAGCCCATGGTGCACCACGACTCATTCTGATGCATCGCGGCTAGCCCGAGGTGCACCACGGCTCATTCTGGTGCACCGCGGCTCATTCTGGTGGACCGCGGCAAGACCATGATGCACCATGGCTCATTTTGGTGCACCGCGGCTAGCCCATGGTGCACCACAGCTCATTGCGGTGCACCACGACTTATTCCGGTGCACCGCGGCTAACCCATGGTGCATGATGGCTCATTGGGGTGCACCATTGCTCATTTTGCTGCACCGCGATTCATTCTGCTGCACCGCGGCTCATTCTGGTGCACCTCGGCTAGCCCATGGTGCACCACGGCTCATTCTGGGGCAACGCGGCTAGCCCATGGTGCACCGCGACTCATTCTGGTGCACCAATGTTCATTCTGGTGCAACCCGGCTCATTCTGGTTCACCGTGCATATCCCATGGTGCACCGCGGCTCATTCTGGTGCACCTCGGCTCATTCTGGTCACCGCGGCTAGCCCATGGTGCACCACGGCTCTTTCTGGTACACCAAAGCTCATTCTCGTGTGCCGCGGCTACCCCATGGTGAACCACGGCTAGCCCATGGTGCACCGCGGCTAGCCCATGGTGCACCACGGCTAGCCCATGGTGCACCACGGCTAGCCCATGGTGCACCAAAGCATCAGGAAAAAGGTATTTACTTGTGCAGAACCGGCAACTGCATAGAAGGCTATTATAGGGGGAACAACTGCCTCCCTTCCCACGCCCGCGGTGGGCTGTGCACCTGGTTCCCGGCGATATGCCCCGGATGCTTGAATTGGTGCCCCATGAGGCGCGCCAGGTGCCTGACGTGGTGCCTCGACCGCCAGGCATGGTGCACCTTATGCTTGACTCGGTGCCTGACGAGGTGCATGGTGCACCACGGCTCATTCTGGTGCACCGCAGCTATCCTATGGTGCATGACCATGACTCATTCTGGTGCACCATGATAGTCCATGGAGCACCACGGCTCATTCTGGAGCACCGCGGCTATCCCATGGTGCACCACGGCTCATTCAGGTGCACCGCGGCTAGCCGATGGTGCTCTGCGGCTTATTCTGGTGCACCGCGGCTATCCCATGGTGCACCACGGCTCATTCTGGTGCACCTCGGCTAGCCCTTGGTGCCCCACGGCTCATTCTGGAGCACCGCGGTTATCCCATGGTGCACCACGACTCATTCTGGTGCACCAAGGGCACATTCTGGTGCACTGCGACTAGCCCATTGTGCACCACGGCTCATTCTAGTGCACCGCGGCTAGACTACGGTGCACCAGAATGAGGCGTGGTGGACTATTGGTGTACCCCAGCTCATTCTGATGCACCCCAGCTCATTATGGTGCAATGCGGCTAGCCCATGGTGCACCACGGCACATTCTGGTTCACCTCGGCTCATTCTGGTGTACCTCGGCTCATTCTGGTGTACCTCGGCTAGCCCATCGTGCACCACAGATCATTCTAGTGCACCGCGGCTATCCCATGGTGCACCACGGCTCATTCTGGTGCACTAGGCTAGCCCATGGTGCACCACGGCTCATTCTGGTGCATCGTGGCTAGCCCATGGTGCACCACGTCTCATTCTGGTGCACTGTGGCTAGCCCATGGTGCACCACGGCTCATTCTGGTGCATCGTGGCTAGCCCATGGTGCACCACAGCTCATTCTAGTGCACATCGGCGTATTCTGGTGCACCGCGGCTAGCCCTTGTGCACCACGACTCATTCTGGGGCACCGCGGCTAGCCCATGGTGCACCACGGCTCATTCTGGTGCACCGCGGCATATTCTGGTGCATCAATGCTCATTCTGGTGCACCGCGGCTATCGCCCATGGTGCACCACGGCTAGCCCATGGTGCACCACGGCTAGCCCATGGTGCACCACGGCTAGCCCATGGTGCACCATGGCTAGCGCATGGTGCACCGTGGCTAGCCCAGGGTGCACCATGGCTCATTCTGGTGCACCAATGCTCATTCTGGTGCACCGCGGCTAGCCCATGGTGCACCACGGATCATTCCGGTGCAACGCGGCTAGCCCATGGTGCACCACGGCTCATTCTGATGCATCGCAGCTAGCCCGAGGTGCACCACGGCTCATTCTGGTGTACCTCGGCTCATTCTGGGGTACCTCGGCTCATTCTGGTGTACCTCGGCTAGCCCATGGTGCACCACGGCTCATTCTGGTGGACCTCGGCTAGCCCATGGTGCACCACGGATCATTCTGGTGCACCGCGGCTATCCCATGGTGCACCACGGCTCATTCTGGTGCACTGCAGCTAGCCCATGGTGCACCACGGCTCATTTTGGTGCATCGTAACTAGCCCACGGTGCACCACGCCTCATTCCGGTGCACTGCGGCTAGCCCATGGTGCACCACGGCTCATTCCGGTGCATCGTGGTTAGCCCAAGGTGCACCACGGCTCATTCTTGTGCACACTGGCGCATTCTGGTGCACCACGACTCATTCTGGGGCACCGCAGCTAGCTCATGGTGCACCACGGCTCATTCTGCTGCACCGCGGCTCATTCTGGTGCACCAATGCTCTTTGTGGAACACTGCGGCTATCCCATGGTGCACCACGGCTCATTCAGGTGCACCCCGGCTCATTCTGGTGTACCGCGGCTAGCCCATGGTGCACCACGGCTCTTTCTGGTACACCATAGCTCATTCTAGTGTGCCGCGGCTAGCCCATGGTGGACCACGGTAAATCATGGTGCACCACGGCTAGCCCATGATGCATCGCGGCTAGCCCATGGAGCACCGCGGCTAGCCAATGGTGCATCATGGCTCATTCTGGTGCACCAATGCTCATTCCGGTGCACCGCGGCTAGACCATGGTGCACCACGGCTCATTCTGGTGCACCGCGGCTAGCCCATGGTGCACCACGGCTCATTCTGCTGCACCGTGGCTAGCCCGAGGTGCACCACGGCTCATTCTGGTGCACCATAGCTCATTCTGGTGGACCGCGGCAAGCCCACGGTGCACCACCGCTCATTCTGGTGCACCGTGGCTAGCCCAGGGTGCACCACGGCTCATTCTGGTGCACTACGCCTTATTCCGGTGCACCGCGACTACACCATGGTGCATGACGGCTCATTCCGGTGCACCACGGCTCATTCTGGTGCACCGTGGCTAGCCGATGGTGCACTGCGGCTCATTCTGGGGCACCGCGGCTAGCCCATGGTGCACCACGGCTCATTCTGGTGCACCGCGGCTATCCCATGGTGCACCACGGCTAGCCGATGGTGCACTGCGGCTCATTCTGGTGCACCGCGACTAGCCCATGGTGCACCACGACTCATTCTAGTGCGCTGCGGCAAGCCTACGGTGCACCACGGCTCATTCTAGTGCGCTACGGCTAGCCTACGGTGAACCACGGCTCATTCAGGTGCATCCTAGCTCATTATGGTGCAACGCGGCTAGCCCATGGTGCACCACGGCTTATTCTGGTGCACCTTGACTCATTCTGGTGTACCTCGGCTAGCCCATGGTGCACCACGGATCATTCTGGTGCACCGCGGCTAGCCCATGGTGCACCACGGCTCATTCTGGTGCACACTGGCGCATTCTGGTGCACCACGACTCATTCTGGGGCACCACAGCTAGCTCATGGTGAACCACGGCTCATTCTTGTGCACACTGGCGCATTCTGGTGCACCGCGGCTAGCCCATGGTGCACCACGGCTCATTCTGGTGCACCGCGGCTATCCCATGGTGCACCACGGCTAGCCGATGGTGCACTGCGGCTCATTCTGGTGCACCGCGACTAGCCCATGGTGCACCACGGCTCATTCTAGTGCGCTGCGGCTAGCCTACGGTGCACCACGGCTCATTCTAGTGCGCTGCGGCTAGCCTACGGTGCACCACGGCTCATTCTAGTGCGCTACGGCTAGCCTACGGTGAACCACGGCTTATTCTGGTGCACCCTAGCTCATTATGGTGCAACGCGGCTAGCCCATGGTGCACCACGGCTTATTCTGGTGCACCTTGACTCATTCTGGTGGACCTCGGCTAGCCCATGGTGCACCACGGATCATTCTGGTGCACCGCGGCTAGCCCATGGTGCACCACGGCTCATTCTGGTGCACACTGGCGCATTCTGGTGCACCACGACTCATTCTGGGGCACCGCAGCTAGCTCATGGTGCACCATAGCTCATTCTGGTGGACCGTGGCAAGCCCACGGTGCACCACCGCTCATTCTGGTGCACCGTGGCTAGCCCAGGGTGCACCACGGCTCATTGTGGTGCACTACGCCTTATTCCGGTGCACCGCGACTACACCATGGTGCATGACGGCTCATTCCGGTGCACCACGGCTCATTCTGGTGCACCGTGGCTAGCCGATGGTGCACTGCGGCTCATTCTGGTGCACCACGGCTCATTCTGGTGCACCACGGCCCATGGTGCACCACGGCTCATTCTGGTGCACCGCGACTAGCCCATGGTGCACAACGGCTCATTCTAGTGCGCTGCGGCTAGCCTACGGTGCACCACGGCTCTTTCTGGGGCACCGCGGCTAGCCCATGGTGCACCACGGCTTATTTTGGGGCACCGCGGCTATCCCTTGGTGCACCACGGATCATTCTGGTGCATCGCGGCTAGCCCATGGTGCACCACGGCTCATTCTTGTGCACACTGGCGCATTCTGGTGCACCACGGCTCATTCTGGGGCACCGCGGCTAGCCCATGGTGCACCACGGCTCATTCTGGTGCACCGCGGCTAGCCCATGGTGCACCACGGCTCGGCTAGCCTACGGTGAACCACGGCTCATTCTGGTGCACCCTAGCTCATTATGGTGCAACGCGGCTAGCCCATGGTGCACCACGGCTCATTCTGGTGCACCTTGACTCATTCTGGTGCACCGCGGCTAGCCCATGGTGCACCGCGGCTAGACCATGGTGCACCACGGCTCATTCCGGTGCACCGCGGCTAGCCCATGGTGCACCACGGCTCATTCTGATGCACCGTGGCTAGCCCGAGGTGCACCACGGCTCATTCTGGTGCACCATAGCTCATTCTGGTGGACCGCGGCAAGCCCACGGTGCACCACCGCTCATTCTGGTGCACCGTGGCTAGCCCATGGTGCACCACGGCTCATTCTGCTGCACCGCGCCTAGATTAAGGTGCACTGCGGCTATCCCATGGTGCACCACGGCTTATTCTGGTGCACCCCGGCTCAATATGGTACAATGCGGCTAGCGCATGGTGAACCACGGCTCATTCTGGTGCAACGCGGCTAGCCCATGGTGCACCACGGCTCTTTCTGGTACACCAAAGCTCATTCTAGTGTGCCGCGGCTAGCCCATGGTGAACCACGGCTCATTCTGGTGCACCGCGGCTATCCCATGGTGCACCACGGCTCATTCTGGTGCACCCCGGCTAGCTAGCCCATGGTGCACCATGGTACACCAAAGCTCATTCTTGTGTGCGGCTAGCCCATGGTGGTGCACCAATGCTAGCCCATGGTGCACTCCGGGGCACCAATGCTCACTCCGGGTAGCCCATGGTGCACCACGGCTCATTCCGGTGCATCGCGGCTAGCCCATGGTGCACCACGACTCATTCTGATGCATCGCGGCTAGCCCGAGGTGCACCACGGCTCATTCTGGTGCACCGCGGCTCATTCTGGTGGACCGCGGCAAGACCATTTTGCACCATGGCTCATTTTGGTGCACCGCGGCTAGCCCATGGTGCACCACAGCTCATTGCAGTGCACCACGACTTATTCCGGTGCACCGCGGCTAACCCATGGTGCATGATGGCTCATTGGGGTGCACCATTGCTCATTTTGCTGCACCGCGATTCATTCTGCTGCACCGCGGCTCATTCTGGTGCACCTCGGCTAGCCCATGGTGCACCACGGCTCATTCTGGGGCAACGCGGCTAGCCCATGGTGCACCGCGACTCATTCTGGTGCACCAATGTTCATTCTGGTGCAACCCGGCTCATTCTGGTTCACCGTGCATATCCCATGGTGCACCACGGCTCATTCTGGTGCACCTCGGCTCATTCTGGTCACCGCGGCTAGCCCATGGTGCACCACGGCTCTTTCTGGTACACCAAAGCTCATTCTCGTGTGCCGCGGCTACCCCATGGTGAACCACGGCTAGCCCATGGTGCACCGCGGCTAGCCCATGGTGCACCACGGCTAGCCCATGGTGCACCGCGGCTAGCCCATGGTGCACCGCGGCTAGCCCATGGTGCACCGCGGCTAGCCCATGGTAATTGATTACCCCCTGTATGGTAATCGATTACCTAGTGCAAATATGACAGCAACGACCTAGTTTGCAGCAGTAACCTTGCGTAAAACTCTGTAAAATTTAGTATCCATTGGATCATTGTTTTGATCGCAGTGTCAATTTTAAGTTGCATTTTGGTTGCTGGAAACTTCGTTTGCAGCAGTAACCTTGCGTAAAACATAACCGGAGTTATACAACTCCGATTGAGACATAAAGTATATCGTTGGAAACCTCAAGATGTCTAGTTTAAAATTGTAAATTAGAATATGAATATTGACATAATTGTTGGTCTAAAACAGATTGTGATTCTGCTATGTTGGACTTTGAGTTTGTGCGGACTCTTGGCTTGGATAGCTAGCTTGCAAGGTAAGCTTTCGTGTCCTCGGTTTAGCCATATTGTGGTTCCACCATGTCCCATGGGGATATGGTTATATGCATGCTGTGTTACATGCTTTTGATATTTGGAAATGCTATTGAGCTGTTATATGCAATGTGCCTTTATGATATGCATGTGGTGTCCACCTATACGGTAAGCCTGAGTATGTGGTACATACGATATGGTGAGGCTGTGGGTGAGGTGCAAGCGGTGTTCCTTGTACTCATGTGGGTATAGACGTATTCCTATATTTCTCTGGCCAGTAGATAGTATAAACACACATGGCACAAATATTTGTTGCACTGCATAGTTTGGGAACTAATATTGGAAATACTGCTTTTAGAACTTATATTGCACATGTAAGTGAGCTTGGGGTGGAAGATCCTTGAGGACCCCTTGTCTTACTGAGATTTCTTGTTTAGAGATCTCACCCCACGTTTGGGGACGTTTATTTCAGGTCCAGGTAATGTTGAGGGCTCAGGTGGCAGGAGGCCAGAGCTGAGTTGGTATTATTATGACATGCTGACATGCTGGATGTTGGCTGCTGTTATGTTTTTCCGTTATGATTATGATATTGTCTGTTGAGACTATTATTGGGCATTGTGCCTTATTGGTGAGCATGGGGTTTGTCCATGCCACATAGACTTGTTATTGTCTTACTTATTTGGGGTTATATTTAAAGTATCAGGATTTATGGTCCAGGCTATGTGTTGTAGTCCTGTGACTTTAGATACTCACATTATATTTATATATGATGTATTCAGTTAGTTGTCTTGCAATTTACATACTGGCAGTATTTTATGAAATTGATTAAGTAATCAAGTTGGTTAAGGCTAATGACGTCATAAATGAATTAAAGAAAATGTTATTCCGCATTTTAATTAAGCGTGGCTTAATACGTTAGTATGTTAACAATCCGGGTTAACACGGGCTGTTACACCCCACGATGGCCAAGCCACAGGGAATCCCCCTACGGTGGTTGGTTCTCCTTGGATTGGACAAGGTTAGGGTTAGGAGAGAGAACAGAGAAAAAACATATGCGTACTGACTTCAATGTACTACTGTTACTAGTCCACTGAGAGCTCTTTCTTGATTCTATGGGTAGTGGTGCATGGCCGTTCTTAGTTGGTGGAGCGATTTTTCTGGGTAATTCCGTTAACGAACGAGACCTCAGCCTGCTAAATAGCTATGTGGAGGTAACCCTCCACGGCCATCTTCTTATAGGGACTATGGCCGCTTGGGCCACGGAAGTTTGAGGCAATAACAGGTATGTGATGCCCTTAGATGTTCTGGGCCGCACCCTACACTGATGTATTCAACGAATCTATAGCCTTGGCCGACAGGCTCGGGTAATCTTTGAAATTTCATTATGATGGGGATAGATCATTGCAATTGTAGGTCTTCAACGAGGAATTCCTAGTAAGCGCGAGTCATCAGCTCACGTTGACTACGTCTGTGCCCTTTATACACATCGCCCATCGCTCCTACCGATTGAATGGTCTGATGAAGTGTTCGGATTGCGGCGACGTGGGCTGTTCGCTGCTAGCGACGTTGTGAGAAGTCGTAACAAGGTTTCCGTAGGTGAACCTGCGGAAAGATCATTGTCGATGCCTCACAAGCAGTGCGACCGGTGAATTTGTTTCTCTACCGGGGCCAGGCCCGGGGTGCTCGGCCCGTGCAGGTGCCATCCCGACTAAAGACAATCCTCGGCGCGGAATGCGGCAAGGAAATCTAACTTGTCAAGCGTGCTCCCACGGACCCGGAGAAGGTGCCCTTGCGGGGGCGTCACGAAGCATGGAAATATAAAATGACTCTCGGCAACGGATATCTCGACTCTTGCATCGATGAAGAACGTAGCGAAATGCGATACCTGGTGTGAATTGCAGAATCCCGTGAATTATCGAGTCTTTGAACGAATGTTGCGCCCGCGCCCGAAGCCATTAGGCTGAGGACACGCCTGCCTGGGTGTCACACATCTTTGCCCCAACGCCAATGCCATTTCAGAGGGGCATCGAGCAGGGCGAATCTTGGCTTCCCGTGAGCACTGCCTCGCGATTAGTTGAAAATTGAGCCTGTGGTGGAGCACGCCACGATTAATTGATGGATGAGTGTACCTCGAGACCAACCGTTCGCGCGCCTCCCTACTGTGATCGGTCTCCGTGACCCATGCGTGTCGTCATGACATCCTTAACGAGACCTCAGGTCAGGTGGGGCTACCCTTTGAGTTTAAGCATATCAATAAGCGGAGGAAAAGAAACTAACAAGGATTCCCTTAGTAACGGTGATCGAATCGGGAAGAGCCCACCATGAGAATCGGCATCTGAATTGTAGTCTGGAGAAGCGTCCTCAGTGGCGGACCGGGCCCAAGTCCCCTGGAAGAGGGAGCTAGAGAGGGTTAGAGCCCCGTCGTGCCCGAAACCTGTCGCACCACGAGGTTCTGTCGGCGAGTCGGGTTGTTTGGGAATGCAGGCCCAATCGGGCGGTAAATTTCATCCAAGGCTAAATACTGGCGAGAGACCGATAGCGAACAAGTATCGCAAGGGAAAGATGTAAAGGACTTTGAAAAGAGAGTTAAATAGTGCATGAAATTATCGGGAGGGAAGTGGATAGGGGCCGGCGATGTGCCCCGGTCTGATGTGGAATGGTGAGAACTGGTTTGCCAATCGACTAGGGGCATTGACGGACGCGGATTGCGATGGTGGCCAAAACCCGGGCTGTCGAAATGCTCGCGAAGACGTCATCATCTCGATTATGGATGGCAGCGCGCGCCTCACGACGCGCTTCGACATTGTGTGCTCCTGGCGTCGGCCTTTGGGCACCCCATTCGGCCCGTCTTGAAACACGGACCAAGGAGTCTGACATGTGTGTGAGTCAACGGGCGAGTAAACTCGTAAGCCGCAAGGAAGCTGATTGGTGGCATCCCCTCGTGGGTCGCACCGCTGACCGACCTTGATCTTTTGTATGGGTTCGAGTGAGAGCATACCTGTCAGGACCCGAAAGATGGTGAACTATGCCTGAGCGGGGCGAAGCCAGAGGAAACTCTGGTGGTGGCCTGCAGTGATACTGACGTGCAAATCATTCGTCTGACTTGGGTACCAGGACTTAAAGAGAAATTTTTGGTGGCCGGGCATGAAGAAAGACATAGCGGTCTACGTGTCCAAGTGTCTAATTTGTCAGAAAGTGAAAATCGAGCACCAGAAACCGTCTGGTAAACTTCAACCTCTGGAGATTCCACAGTGGAAATGGGAAAGTATTTCCATGGACTTCGTGGTGGGATTGCCTAAAACTCAGGCTGGTTGTGACTCTATCTGGGTCATAGTGGACAGATTGACCAAGTCTGCCCATTTTCTTCCAGTGAAGGTGAGCTTCACTACAGAGCAGTTGGCCAAACTATATGTCCGTGAGATCGTGAGGCTTCACGGGGTGCCCGAGAGTATCATCAGTGATAGGGACCCGAAGTTCACATCTCGGTTCTGGGAGGCGCTGCAGGAGGCTTTTGGTACGCAGTTGAGATTGAGTACCGCCTATCACCCTCAGACTGACGGACAGACTGAGCGGACCATCCAGACATTGGAGGACATGCTGAGAGCTTGCACATTGGAGCAGGGTTCTGCATGGGATAGGTACCTTCCGTTGGTTGAATTCTCGTACAACAACAGTTTTCATGCTAGTCTGGGCATGGCACCCTACGAGGCGCTGTATGGTAGGAGGTGTCGGACCCCTACCTGCTGGTCTGAGGTTGGAGATAAGGAGCTTTTTGGCGTGGACTTTGTCCAAGATACTACCCTACAGATCCAGATGATCAGGGAAAAGTTGAAGCAGGCGCAGAATCGTCAGAAAAGCTACTATGATGTCAAGCATCGACCACTGGAGTTCAGTGAGGGTGAGCACGTGTTTGTGAAACTTTCACCTGTCACCGGTGTTGGACGGGCACTCAGCGTGAGGAAGTTGAGCCCGCGATTCATTGGGCCCTACCAGATCCTTGGTAGAGTAGGACCAGTTGCCTATCGACTCACCTTACCTCTGAACCTAGCCAATATCCATGACGTGTTTCACGTGTCTCAACTTCGGAAGTACATAGCAGACCCTTCGCACGTGGTGCAGCCGGATGATGTGGAGGTTCGGGAGAACCTAAAGACTCCCGTCGGACCACTCAAGATTCTCGATCGTGGCGAGAAATAGCTTCGAAGCAAGGTCATTCCGATGGTCAAGGTGCAGTGGACTGGGCGTACTCCCGAGGAGTGCACATGGGAGCGAGAGGATGAGCTTCTCCGACAGTATCCCGACTTTCGAGACAGGTATGTTTCTGATTTTGAGGACAAAATCCTTAAAAAGGTGGGGTGAATGTAAGAACCCGCACCGCTAATTAAGGTAATTAGTGAATTAATTATGTTAATTAGGAAATAATTCCATAATTGACCCTAATAATTATTAATGGGCTTAGATACCGGTTCTGCTACTCGGTATAAATGCGTACCGGAAAAGTATCCCGGAAAATTATAACGAATGCATGATAATTACTAGAATCGCATGATTAAGGGCTTATGGCTTTGTTGGAAGCCTTAAGACGTAAAACGTAAAGGAAAGGCGTAGTCTTTAAGTTGTATGCTTGTGATGCATTTATATTGACTTGTTAATGGTCCATATCAGATTGTGATACTGCTGTTTGTGGACTAGTGAGTGGTTGGGCTCTTGGCTTGGATAGCTAGCTTGCAAGGTAAGCTTTCGTGTCCTCGGTTTAGCCATTTTGATGTTCCACCATGTCCCATGGGGATGGGTTTATGCATGCTGTGTTACATGCTTTGATTATTTTGGAAATGCTGTTGAGCTGTTTATATGTAATGAGCTATTATGATATGCATGTGGTGTCCACCTAGACGGCAATCCTGAGTATGTAGTACATACAAGATGGAGAAGCATGTGGGTGAGGTGCAGGTAGTATCCATGTACTCATGTAGGCATAGACGTATTCCTACATTTCTCTGGCCAGTAGATTTGAAAGCACACATGACATGATTAATTGCTGCATCGCATGATTTTAGAACTTATACTGTAATACTGTTTTTAGAACTTATATTACACATGTACGTGAGCTTGGGGTGGAGACTCCTTGAGGACCCCTTGTCTTACTGAGATTTCTTGTTAGAGATCTCACCCCACATTTGGGGACGCTTATTTCAGGATCAGGTAATGTTGAGGGCTCAGGTGGCAGGAAGCCAGAGCTGAGTTGATATTGACGTGCTGGTTGTGGATTGCTGTTTATTTGACTGCTGTTATGTTTATGCTTTATTTATGTTAAGTTATGTTGAAACTATATGTGGGCATTGTTGCCTTATTTGGTGAGCATGGGGTTTGTCCATGCCACATGATTGTTATCGTCTTTTTATGTTAATGTTGTAATTAAAGTATCAGGACTTTGACCCAGGCTACTTGTGTAGACCTGCGGCTTAGATACTCACATTATATTTATGTACGAGGTATTCAGTTAGTTGTCTTGCAATTTACATACAGGCAGTATTTTTATGAAAATGATTAAGTAATCAAGTTGGTTAAGTTAATGACGTCATAATTGAATTAAAGAAAAAGTTATTCCGCATTTTAATTAAGCGTGGCTTAATACGATAGCGTGTTAACAATCCGGGTTAACACGGGCTGTTACAGGAAGCCCTGACGTGGTGCGCCGGATGTTTGACTTGGTTCCCCGGCGAGGCGCACCTGATGCAATGTGACTTGGTGCCCGAGGAGGGGAGGTGCGCGAGAGTGGTGCCCCGGGAAGTGCAGGACTTGGCGCCTGACGCGGTGCACCCTGTACTAGGCAAGGTGCACCAGATGCTTCACTTGGTGCCCCACGAGGCGCACCCGGCGCCAGGCATGGTGCTCCTGCTGCCTGACGAGGTGCACCCTGGGCCAGGCGAGGCGCTACCGGTGCCTGACGAGGCGCACCTGATGCCCATCCTGGTGCATCGGATGGTGCCTGACGAGGCGCACCTGGTGCCAGGAATAGCGCACCGGATGCCCGGGGAGGTGCAAGACTTGGCGCCTGACGCGGCGCACCTTATGCCAGGGGAGGTGCAGGACGTGGCGTCTGACGAGGCGCACCTGATGCCTAGCCCGGTGCACCGGATGGTGCCTGACGAGGCGCACCAGGTGCCAGGCATGGCGCACCTGACGCATAGCGTGGTGCACCGGATGGCGCCAGGCATTGCGCACCTGATGCCTAGCCTGGTGCACCGGATGGTGCCTGACGAGGCACACCGGATGGCGCCAGGCGTGGCACACCGGATGGCGCCAGGCGTGGCGCACCTGATGCCCAGCCTGGTGCACCAGATGGTGCCTGACGAGCCACACCGGGTGCCAGGCGTGGCGCACCTGATGCCCAACGTGGTGCACCGGATGGTGCCTGACGAGGTGCACACGGTGCCAGGCGTGGCGCACCTGATGCGCAGCGTGGTGCCCCCGATGGTGCCTGATGAGGCGCACCAGGTGCCAGGCGTGACGCACCTGATACCCAGCGTGGTGCACCGGATGGTGCCTGACGAGGCGCACTCGGTGCCCAACGTGGTGCCTGGGGAGGTGCAGGACTTGGTGCCTGACGTGGTGCACCCGATGCCTCACTTGGTGCCTGACGAGGCACATGGCGTGGTGCAGCTGGTGCCCGACGAGATGCCCCGGATGCTTGACTTGGTGCCCCACGAGGCGCGCCTTGTAAGAACCCGCACCGCTAATTAAGGTAATTAGTGAATTAATTATGTTAATTAGGAAATAATTCCATAATTGACCCTAATAATTATTAATGGGCTTAGATAATTATACTGAGTGAGTAAAAATGCTGAAAGTCGCTTTTCGGAAGAAAAGCGCAGATACCGGTTCTGCTACTCGGTATAAATGCGTAACGGAAAAGTATCCCAGAAAATTATAACGAATGCATGATAATTACTAGAATATTATGTAGGACTTGTAAAATAAGTTTCAAGTCAAATTGACGTAATCTGATGCCAGAACTGATACTGGCTATGGAAAAGCGCGTACCGGAAAGGTGCTCCGAAAAATAAAATAAAAATATGACAAATCTTAGAAAAATGCGTAGGTCTAGAATCCGAAGTTTGAGATCAAGATCTTTTACTTTGCGATTAAGGCTAATACTGCGCGAGGTGGCCAAACCTCTATAAATTCATTAGTTGGCACATGATCCTAGGTCAAGTTTCTGCCTCCTACGTGCCTTCTTCTTTGTGTGACAGCTTCTGAGTTTGTCACCTTCACCTCCCTCATTCTCTTGAGCCAAGACTCCATTTTTACTCTTGGTTTCTCCTCCTTCTTCCTTCCTACACACTTGTGATCATCCTTGTGAGAGTGAAAGGAGTGTTCTTGGGCAGTGTCAACTGCTGTGTGTGTGTAGTTAGTGAGCTGAGTTTGGAGCTTTAGTGATGGCTACTTTGTGGTAGTCATTATAAGCTTCAAAGTGCCTTCTTGTGGTGTAAGAACCCATCTTGAAGTGCCATTTTCGTGCTCCTACTTAGGCTGAGTTTGAGGAACCTTGGGAGAGCTCCAAGAGCACAACTTGCCTCTGTTTTGAACTTTGGTAAGTTACCTCACTATGATCATGAGTTTATGATGCTTAAAGTTGATGTCTTGGCCATGTTTAATGAGTAAACAAGAGGGTATAAGGTATATGAACCTAAAATGAACTAAAGATGCATGCTTTAACGTGTACATGTGTTAAAAGTTGAACCTTTGGGATGGATATTCACGAAATGCAGAAACTGCATTCTGTCGTGAGATATCCGGATATTTGTCGAACAGATATCCGGATATCAATATCCGGATATGGTATCCGGATATTGATATCCGGATATGGGATCTGGGTATCCGGATATAACATATCCGGATATGTCCAGTTTGATATCCGGATATGGCATATCCGGATATGCCCCTTCCGATATCCGGATATCCTGGGTTCTGCGCAGACAGTAGCTTTACTGTATGAACAGTAAGCTATTGGGTGTGTGTGGACCCTAGTTTAAGGAAGTTGAACTTCTGTAATAAATGGATTAAGTTAGAATCACATGATTAAGGGCTTATGGCTTTGTTGGAAGCCTTAAGACGTAAAACGTAAAGGAAAGGCGTAGTCTTTAAGTTGTATGCTTGTGATGCATTTATATTGACTTGTTAATGGTCCATATCAGATTGTGATACTGCTGTTTGTGGACTAGTGAGTGGTTGGACTCTTGGCTTGGATAGCTAGCTTGCAAGGTAAGCTTTCGTGTCCTCGGTTTAGCCATTTTGATGTTCCACCATGTCCCATGGGGATGGGTTTATGCATGCTGTGTTACATGCTTTGATTATTTTGGAAATGCTGTTGAGCTGTTTATATGTAATGAGCTATTATGATATGCATGTGGTGTCCACCTAGACGGCAATCCTGAGTATGTAGTACATACAAGATGGAGAAGCATGTGGGTGAGGTGCATGTAGTATCCATGTACTCATGTAGGCATAGACGTATTCCTACATTTCTCTGGCCAGTAGATTTGAAAGCACACATGACATGATTAATTGCTGCATCGCATGATTTTAGAACTTATACTGTAATACTGTTTTTAGAACTTATATTACACATGTAAGTGAGCTTGGGGTGGAGACTCCTTGAGGACCCCTCGTCTTACTGAGATTTCTTGTTAGAGATCTCACCCCACGTTTGGGGACGCTTATTTCAGGATCAGGTAATGTTGAGGGCTCAGGTGGCAGGAAGCCAGAGCTGAGTTGATATTGACGTGCTGGTTGTGGATTGCTGTTTATTTGACTGCTGTTATGTTTATGCTTTATTTATGTTAAGTTATGTTGAAACTATTTGTGGGCATTGTTGCCTTATTTGGTGAGCATGGGGTTTGTCCATGCCACATGATTGTTATCGTCTTTTTATGTTAATGTTGTAATTAAAGTATCAGGACTTTGACCCAGGCTACTTGTGTAGACCTGCGGCTTAGATACTCACATTATATTTATGTACGAGGTATTCAGTTAGTTGTCTCGCAATTTACATACAGGCAGTATTTTTATGAAAATGATTAAGTAATCAAGTTGGTTAAGTTAATGACGTCATAATTGAATTAAAGAAAAAGTTATTCCGCATTTTAATTAAGCGTGGCTTAATACAATAGCGTGTTAACAATCCGGGTTAACACGGGCTGTTACATTTTATGGTATCAGAGCACTTTATAGGGAAAAGCCTGTATGTATTGCAATAACTTAGGATGTGTCGTTGCGTGTCTACTTTGTGTTCACTCTGACTGGTGTGCGTTATGATAATGCATATGTGACCACATGGCGTGGGCCTGATCAACTCATTCTTTCTGTAACTTGTGCAGAGTCATGGTGCCCCCAAGGAGGAACACGAGTACGAGCGAGGATCAGACGGATCCTGTCCTGGCTGCATTAGCTGAGATGCAGGCGGCCCGACTAGCCGACCAGGAAGCCACGAGGCTGGCAAACCGGGCAATGCTGGACGCTATACGAGATGCGAACCGGCAAACCACGGCAGAGGTTCTGGAGGAGAACCGGATGGCCAACATGACTATGATGAGGGTCATGTTGGAGGAGTTGAGGGCTGGTCCTGCTGCGGGCCAGGGTCCTCCACCACCTCCACCGCCGCCACCGCCTCCACCTCCGCCTAGTCAACAGGAGGACACCCAGAGCCAGATGGGTGAGGGTAGTCATTTGACGGGGGCTATGCAGACTATCCCCGTACTTGCTGAGGATCGTGACGAGATCGATCGCCGGCTGAATGCTTTCCGCAAGCATAAGCCACCTACCTTCGACGGATCGTATGATCCCATTGCTGCTGCTAGATGGCTATAGGCGCTGGACAAGATTTTCCGGATCATGCAGTGCACGGATCCACAGAAGCTGTTGTTCGCCACGTATATGCTGGAGGGCGAGGCCCATGAGTGGTGGACCAATCTTTCTCAGGTCTACGAGATGCAGGGCCATGTGATGACGTGGCCATTCTTCGAGGAGAGCTTCCTGGGTCAGTACTTCCCTTATGACTCACAGGAGAGGAAGCAGGGGGAGTTTGACCGGTTGGTACAGGGCTCGTTGTCTGTTGACGAGTACCTGGCCAAGTTTAATGAGCTGGTCAAGTTCTCTCATTTCCGCATGGCGAGACCGACTCCCGTTTTTCTTGCGGCTAAGTTCCGGAGGGGACTTAATGAGGACATAGCTGGACATCTTGCTGGTTCTGCTTCGAGAGATTTTGGAGCTTTGGTACAGCAGTGCCGCGACATCGAGGACTACTGCCGTGCGAGTCAGGCCAAGAGGGCCAAGGTTGAGGTGCCGCAGAGCGCTGGTGGTTCCACACCCTGGAAGAACAAGAATTTCGCCAACAAGGGCAAGGGCAAACCGTTGGCGGCTAAGCAAGCGCCGAATCAGTTCAGAAAGACCGCTGCTCCGGGGAACGCAGCTAGACCTCCTGCTCCCAGATGTTCGGGATGCGGGAAGTCACATTTTGGGCCGTGCTCTACCGGTCAGCTGATATGCTTCCAGTGTGGCAAGGAGGGCCACTACTCCAGAGATTGCCCGTCGGCGAGAGTTGCTGCAGTGCAGGCTGTGCCGTTGCAGATGGTTCCTACTGGGGCGCCAGCCGTGCCACCTACTACTGGGCGTGTGTATACGTTAGATCGTCAGCAGTCGGACAGAGCTCCGAACCTGGTCAGAGGTACTGTTACCATTGGTGAATCAACTGTTGATGTTTTGTTTGATTCCGGGGCAACGCACTCTTTTGTTGCTACCCCTATTGCTGTGGGGCTTGAGTTGCCCAGTGATGTGCTTTCTCCACCGATGCGGGTTACCACCGCCACCGGAGAAAAATGCTTGACCTCCACTGTTCATCGCGATGTAGCGTTTCAGTGGGATGGCCGTGACTTCTCGGTAGATCTGATAGGATTACCGATGGCCAACCTTCAGATTATTTTGGGCATGGATTGGTTGTCCAGGAACTGTGCAATGATTGATTGCTGTGCCAAGAAAGTGGTGATGTCTCCGGGTGGGTCCACAGCCAGTTCCTCACCGTTCTTTTCAGTCCTGCAGGCGAGGAGGGCCTTGAGAGCAGGGGCATTTGGCTATGTCATGTTGGGAGGTTTGGTGAGTGGGACACAGGAGGATCTCACTGGCATTCCTGTGGTGAAGGAATTCCTCGAGGTGTTTCCTGAGGAGATTCCTGAGTTTCCACCACAGAGGGAGATAGAGTTCTCCATTGATTTATTGCCTGGTGTGGGGCCTATCTCATTGGCTCCATACCGGATGTCGCCACCAGAGTTGGCGGAGCTGAAGAAGCATATCGAGGAGCTTTCAGCAAAAGACTTTATTCGGCCGAGCGTGTCTCCCTGGGGAGCACCGGTCATATTTGTAAAAAAGAAAGATGGGACCATGCGGTTGTGCACCGACTACAGACAGTTGAACAAGGTGACAATCAAGAACAAGTACCCTCTTCCACGCATTGATGATTTGCTGGATCAGCTCAGGGGTGCTTGTGTGTATTCAAAGATCGACCTACGGTCCGGTTACCATCAGATACGGGTAAAGCCGGAGGATGTCCCAAAGACAGCGTTTCGCTCGAGGTACGGGCACTACGAGTACTTGGTGATCCCGTTTGGACTCACCAATGCACCCGCAGTGTTCATGGACTACATGAACAGGATTTTCCAGCCGTACCTGGATCAGTTTGTGATCGTCTTCATTGACGACATCTTGATCTACTCCAAGACGGAGGAGGAGCATACTGTGCACTTGAAGATAGTTTTGCAAGTGCTAAAAGAGAAAAAGCTATATGCTAAGCCGTCGAAATGTGAGTTTTGGCTCAAGGCGGTGAAATTTCTGGGTCATGTGATTTCTGCTAATGGAGTTGCAGTTGATCCTAACAAGATTGAGGCCGTGATGGACTGGGAGAGGCCCAAGACGGTCACAGAAGTGAGAAGCTTCTTGGGTTTGGCAGGCTACTATCGGAGGTTCATCGAGGGATTCTCCAAGATGGTGCTACCGATGACACGCCTTATCCGAAAGGAGACTCCATTCGTGTGGACACATGAGTGTGAGGAGTGTTTCCAGGAGTTGAAGGAGAGACTGACTACTGCTCCTGTGTTAGTCCTTCCTGATCCTGCGGAACAGTTTGAATTATACTGCGATGCCTCTGGTAAAGGACTTGGCTGTGTGCTGATGCAGAAAGGTAAAGCGGTTGCTTACGCTTCAAGACAGTTGAAACCTCATGAGGAGAACTACCCGACTCACGATTTGGAGTTGGCAGCCATTGTTTTTGCTTTCAAGATTTGGAGGCATTACTTGTTTGGCATGAAGTTTGCTGTATTCAGTGATCACAAGAGCCTGAAGTATCTGTTTGACCAGAAGGAGTTGAACATGAGACAGCGTAGATGGATAGAGTTTTTGAAGGACTACGACTTTGAGTTGAGGTATCACCCTGGCAAGGCCAATGTGGTAGCCGATGCTTTGAGTCGGAAATTCGTGAGCTTATCCAGTTTAATGATGAACGACTACGAGGTGATCGAGAAGTTCAGAGACTTGAGAGTGAACTCCTTGTTTGGGGGTGCACTACTTGAAATGGAAACAGCAGAAGTGATTAATCAGCTGATGGAAAAGATCAAAGAGGCGCAAGTGCAGAGAGAGTGTCTGTATTATGTGAAAAACCAGGACGGTGTGTCTTGGAACGATGATGGTTTGCTGCTGTTCCAGAAGAGGATTGTTATTCCTCGAGGGCCATTGACCGAAGAGGTTATGGCAGAGGCTCATAAGGGCCGGTTCACTATCCACCCTGGTGCTACGAAAATGTACCAGGACTTAAAGAGAAATTTTTGGTGGCCGGGCATGAAGAAAGACATAGCGGTCTACGTGTCCAAGTGTCTAATTTGTCAGAAAGTGAAAATCGAGCACCAGAAACCGTCTGGTAAACTTCAACCTCTGGAGATTCCACAGTGGAAATGGGAAAGTATTTCCATGGACTTCGTGGTGGGATTGCCTAAAACTCAGGCTGGTTGTGACTCTATCTGGGTCATAGTGGACAGATTGACCAAGTCTGCCCATTTTCTTCCAGTGAAGGTGAGCTTCACTACAGAGCAGTTGGCCAAACTATATGTCCGTGAGATCGTGAGGCTTCACGGGGTGCCCGAGAGTATCATCAGTGATAGGGACCCGAAGTTCACATCTCGGTTCTGGGAGGCGCTGCAGGAGGCTTTTGGTACGCAGTTGAGATTGAGTACCGCCTATCACCCTCAGACTGACGGACAGACTGAGCGGACCATCTAGACATTGGAGGACATGCTGAGAGCTTGCACATTGGAGCAGGGTTCTGCATGGGATAGGTACCTTCCGTTGGTTGAATTCTCGTACAACAACAGTTTTCATGCTAGTCTGGGCATGGCACCCTACGAGGCGCTGTATGGTAGGAGGTGTCGGACCCCTACCTGCTGGTCTGAGGTTGGAGATAAGGAGCTTTTTGGCTTGGACTTTGTCCAAGATACTACCCTACAAATCCAGATGATCAGGGAAAAGTTGAAGCAGGCGCAGAATCGTCAGAAAAGCTACTATGATGTCAAGCATCGACCACTGGAGTTCAGTGAGGGTGAGCACGTGTTTGTGAAACTTTCACCTGTCACCGGTGTTGGACGGGCACTCGGCGTGAGGAAGTTGAGCCCGCGATTCATTGGGCCCTACCAGATCCTTGGTAGAGTAGGACCAGTTGCCTATCGACTCGCCTTACCTCCGAACCTAGCCAATATCCATGACGTGTTTCACGTGTCTCAGCTTCGGAAGTACATAGCAGACCCTTCGCACGTGGTGCAGCCGGATGATGTGGAGGTTCGGGAGAACCTAAAGACTCCCGTCGGACCACTCAAGATTCTCGATCGAGGCGAGAAACAGCTTCGAAGCAAGGTCATTTCGATGGTCAAGGTGCAGTGGACTGGGCGTACTCCCGAGGAGTGCACATGGGAGCGAGAGGATGAGCTTCTCCGACAGTATCCCGACTTTCGAGACAGGTATGTTTCTGATTTTGAGGACAAAATCCTTAAAAAGGTGGGGTGAATGTAAGAACCCGCACCGCTAATTAAGATAATTAGTGAATTAATTATGTTAATTAGGAAATAATTCCATAATTGACCCTAATAATTATTAATGGGCTTAGATAATTATACTGAGTGAGTAAAAATGCTGAAAGTCGCTTTTCGGAAGAAAAGCGCAGATACAGGTTCTGCTACTCGGTATAAATGCGTACCGGAAAAGTATCCCGGATAATTATAACGAATGCATGATAATTACTAGAATATTATGTAGGACTTGTAAAACAAGTTTCAAGTCAAATTGACGTAATCTGATGCCAGAACTGATACTGGCTATGGAAAAGCGCGTACCGGAAAGGTGCTCCGAAAAATAAAATAAAAATATGACAAATCTTAGAAAAATGCGTAGGTCTAGAATCCGAAGTTTGAGATCAAGATCTTTTACTTTGCGATTAAGGCTAATACTGCGCGAGGTGGCCAAACCTCTATAAATTCATTAGTTGGCACATGATCCTAGGTCAAGTTTCTGCCTCCTACGTGCCTTCTTCTTTGTGTGACAGCTTCTGAGTTTGTCACCTTCACCTCCCTCATTCTCTTGAGCCAAGACTCCATTTTTACTCTTGGTTTCTCCTCCTTCTTCCTTCCTACACACTTGTGATCATCCTTGTGAGAGTGAAATGAGTGTTCTTGGGCAGTGTCAACTGCTGTGTGTGTGTAGTTAGTGAGCTGAGTTTGGAGCTTTAGTGATGGCTACTTTGTGGTAGTCATTGTAAGCTTCAAAGTGCCTTCTTGTGGTGTAAGAACCCATCTTGAAGTGCCATTTTCGTGCTCCTACTTAGGCTGAGTTTGAGGAACCTTGGGAGAGCTCCAAGAGCACAACTTGCCTCTGTTTTGAACTTTGGTAAGTTACCTCACTATGATCATGAGTTTATGATGCTTAAAGTTGATGTCTTGGCCATGTTTAATGAGTAAACAAGAGGGTATAAGGTATATGAACCTAAAATGAACTAAAGATGCATGCTTTAACGTGTACATGTGTTAAAAGTTGAACCTTTGGGATGTATATTCACGAAATGCAGAAACTTCATTCTGTCGTGAGATATCCGGATATTTGTCGAACAGATATCCGGATATCAGTATCCGGATATGGTATCCGGATATTGATATCCGGATATGGGATCTGGGTATCCGGATATAACATATCCGGATATGTCCAGTTTGATATCCGGATATGGCATATCCGGATATGCCCCTTCCGATATCCGGATATCCTGGGTTCTGCGCAGACAGTAGCTTTACTGTATGAACGGTAAGCTATTGGGTGTGTGTGGACCCTAGTTTAAGGAAGTTGAACTTCTGTAATAAATGGATTAAGTTAGAATCACATGATTAAGGGCTTATGGCTTTGTTGGAAGCCTTAAGATGTAAAACGTAAAGGAAAGGCGTAGTCTTTAAGTTGTATGCTTGTGATGCATTTATATTGACTTGTTAATGGTCCATATCAGATTGTGATACTGCTGTTTGTGGACTAGTGAGTGGTTGGACTCTTGGCTTGGATAGCTAGCTTGCAAGGTAAGCTTTCGTGTCCTCGGTTTAGCCATTTTGATGTTCCACCATGTCCCATGGGGATGGGTTTATGCATGCTGTGTTACATGCTTTGATTATTTTGGAAATGCTATTGAGCTGTTTATATGTAATGAGCTATTATGATATGCATGTGGTGTCCACCTAGACGGCAATTCTGAGTATGTAGTACATACAAGATGGAGAAGCATGTGGGTGAGGTGCAGGTAGTATCCATGTACTCATGTAGGCATAGACGTATTCCTACATTTCTCTGGCCAGTAGATTTGAAAGCACACATGACATGATTAATTGCTGCATCGCATGATTTTAGAACTTATACTGTAATACTGTTTTTAGAACTTATATTACACATGTAAGTGAGCTTGGGGTGGAGACTCCTTGAGGACCCCTTGTCTTACTGAGATTTCTTGTTAGAGATCTCACCCCACGTTTGGGGACGCTTATTTCAGGATCAGGTAATGTTGAGGGCTCAGGTGGCAGGAAGCCAGAGCTGAGTTGATATTGACGTGCTGGTTGTGAATTGCTGTTTATTTGACTGCTGTTATGTTTATGCTTTATTTATGTTAAGTTATGTTGAAACTATTTGTGGGCATTGTTGCCTTATTTGGTGAGCATGGGGTTTGTCCATGCCACATGATTGTTATCGTCTTTTTATGTTAATGTTGTAATTAAAGTATCAGGACTTTGGCCCAGGCTACTTGTGTAGACCTGCGGCTTAGATACTCACATTATATTTATGTACGAGGTATTCAGTTAGTTGTCTCGCAATTTACATACAGGCAGTATTTTTATGAAAATGATTAAGTAATCAAGTTGGTTAAGTTAATGACGTCATAATTGAATTAAAGAAAAAGTTATTCCGCATTTTAATTAAGCGTGGCTTAATACGATAGCGTGTTAACAATCCGGGTTAACACGGGCTGTTACACGCCTGGTGCCTGACGTGGTGCCCCGACCGCCAGGCGTGGTGCGCCTTATGCTTGACTCGGTGCCTGACAAGGTGCACGGCGTGGTGCACAGGGTGCCCAATGAGATGCACCTGATGCTTGACTTGGTGCGGGACGATGTGCACCCGGTGCCTGACGCGGTGCACCCGATGATAGACTACACTAAAAATTGACCAAAACAAATGCAGAAACACTATCAAATGAGTTGGAGGAACTCAAAAATCGTGGGAGCACCACACACAAAGTCTTGGAAGTTGCATACAAGGCAAGGCTCCTATAGGTTAGTGGGGAGGTGGCATATTCAGATCAAGGAAAAAATTCTCCATGAAATCCAATGAAACTTGGATGGGATGTAGGATATATTTAAGTATCGACGCCTGCAAAAAACCAAATCAAAATTCGATGCCGGGGGCATGCTTTTCCATTTTTTTAGATTTTCTCAATTTTCGCCTGTTCATGGATCGATAAAAAATATTTCAGGCCCCGAAAAGGTGGTCTAAATGATGGGATTTGGCAAAAATAAGGTGGGGGTAACGATTCTCTGGTTAGTCTTGATCGGATGGCCACCCTCTACAAATTGGGCCTTCTTCCTTCTCGCAAAAAAGTAGTCTACTTGTGCAAAATTGGCAAATACATGCATATAAGCCTATGGGGGGAGCACGCATAGGCTCCGAAAATTCATTAAAAAATAATCCTTCCATGAAATCTAATGAAACTTGGAGGGGATGTTGGATATATTTAAGTATGGATGCCTGCAAAAAACCAGATCAAAATTCAATGTCTGGGTATGCTTTTATGTTTTTTCGGATTTTCTCAATTTTCGCTTATTCAGGGATCGGTAAAAAATATTTCAGGCCCTGAAAAAGTGGTCTAAACGATGGAATTTGGCAAAAATAGGGTAGGGGTAACGATTCTCTGGTTAGTCTTGATTGAATGGCCACCCTCTACAAATTTGGCCATCTTCCTCCTCGCAAAAAATGAGTCTACTTGTGCAAAACTGGCAACAGCATATAAGGCTATTATATGGGGCGAGCAGGCACAGGCTCCAAAAATTCATTAAAAATCAATCCTTTCAAGAATTCCAATGAAACTTGGGGAGGATGTTGGATATATTTAAGCAAGGATGCTTGCAAAGAATCAGATCAAAATTCGATGCCTGGGTACGATTTTCCATTTTTTCCGATTTTCTCAAATTAAGCCTCTTGAAAAATTGATATTAAATTACTCCAATGGAGAAAAACCATGAAACTTTGGGAACAGTAAGATATGGTTTTTCCGAGCTTGCATGCAAAGAATCAGAACGAAATTCAATTTATAGGTTTGAATTTGGACTTCTTCCTCCTCACAAAAAAGGAGTCTACTTGTGCAAAATTGGCAAATGCATATAAGCCTATTATATGGGGGAGGAGGCATAGGCTCCAAAGATTCATTAAAAATCAATTCTTCCATGAAATCTAATGAAACTTGGAGAGGATGTTGGATATATTTAAGCATGGATGCTTACAAAAAACCATGTCAAAACTAGGGTTTGTGGGTACGATTTTCCATTTTTCCGATTTTCTCAAATTAAGCCTCTTGAAAAATTAATATTAAATTAATCCCATGGAGAGAAATCATGAGACTTTGGGAACAGTAAGATATGGTTTTTCCAAGCATGCATGCAAAAAATCAGATCGAGATTCAATTTCTAGGTCTGAACTTGGACATCTTCCTCCTCGTGAAAAATGAGTCTACTTGTGCAAAACTGGCAACTGCATATAAGGCTATTATATGGGGGAGCAAGCATAGGCCCCAAAAATTCATTAAAAATCAATCCTTTCAAGAAATCCAATGAAACTTGGAGGGGATGTTGGATATATTTAAGCATAGATGCTTGCAAAACACCAGATCAAAATTCGATGCTTGGGTACGTTTTTCCATTTTTTCGGATTTTCTCAAATTAAGCCTCTTAAAAAATTAATATTAAATTACTCCCATAAAGAAAAACCATGGAATTATGGGAACAGTAAGATATGGTTTTTCCGAACTTGCATGCAAAAAATCGGACCGAAATTCAATTTATAGGTTCGAATTTGTACTTCTTCCTCCTCGCAAAAAAGGAGTCTACTTGTGCAAAATTGGCAATTTCATATCATCCTATTATATGGGGGGAGGAGGCATAGGCTCCAAAGATTTATTAAAAATCAACCCTTCCATGAAATCCTATGAAACTTGGAGAGGATGTTGGATATATTTAAGCATGGATGCTTCCAAAAAAACCAGATCAAAATTCGGTGCCTGGGTACGATTTTCCATTTTTTCAGATTTTCTCAAATTAAGCTTATTGAAAAATTAATATTAAATTAATCCCATGGAGAGAAATCGTGAGATTTTGGGAACAGTAAGATATGGTTTTTCCAAGCATGCATGAAAAAAATCAGATTGAGATTCAATTTCTATGTCCGAATTTGGACATCTTCCTCCTCGTGAAAAATGAGTCTACTTGTGCAAAACTGGCAGCTGCATATAACGCTATTATATGGGGGAGCAAGCATAGGCCCCAAAAATTCATTAAAAATCAATCCTTTCTAGAAATCCAATGAAACTTGGAGGGGATGTTGGATATATTTAAGCATGGATGCTTGCAAAACACCAGATCAAAATTCGATGCTTGGGTACGTTTTTCCATTTTTTCGGATTTTCTCAAATTAAGTCTCTTAAAAAATTAATATTAAATTACTCCCATAAAGAAAAACCATGGAACTATGGGAACAGTAAGATGTGGTTTTTCCGAACTTGAATGCAAAAAATCGGACCGAAATTCAATTTATAGGTTCGAATTTGGACTTCTTCCTCCTCGCAAAAAAAGAGTCTACTTGTGCAAAATTGGCAATTGCATATAAGCCTATTATATGGGGGGAGGAGGCATAGGCTCCAAAGATTTATTAAAAATCAACCCTTCCATGAAATCCTATGAAACTTGGAGAGGATGTTGGATATATTTAAGCATGGATGCTTCCAAAAAACCAGATCAAAATTCGGTGCCTGGGTACGATTTTCCATTTTTTCAGATTTTCTCAAATTAAGCTTATTGAAAAATTAATATTAAATTAATCCCATGGAGAAAAATCATGAGACTTTGGGAACAGTAAGATATGGTTTTTCCAAGCATGCTTGCAAAAAATCAGATCGAAACTCAATTTCTAGGTCTGAATTTGGACTTCTTCCTCCTCAGAAAAAATGTATTTACATGAGCAATACTAGCAACTGCATATAAGGCTATTATAAGGGGAGCAGCTGCCTGCCTTCCCACGCCCGCGGTGGGCTGTGCACCTGGTGCTCGACGAGATGCCCTGGATGCTTGACTTGGTACCCCATGAGGCGCGCCTGGTGCCTGACGTGGTGCCCCGACCGCTAGGCATGGTGCACCTTATGCTTGACTCAATGCCTGATGAGGTGCATGGCGTGGTGCACTGGGTGCCTGAAGAGATGCGCCTGATGCTTGACCCGGTGCCGGACGAGGTGCACCCGGTGCCTGATGCGGTGCACCCGATGATAGACTACACTAAAAATTGACCAAAACAAATGCAAAAACACTATCAAATGAGTTGGAGGAACTCAAAAATCGTGGGACACCACACACAAAGTCTTAGCATATCAAAATTCGATGCCTGGGTACGATTTTCCATTTTTTCGGATTTTCTCAAATTACGCCTCTTGAAAAATGAATATTAAATTAATCCCATGGAGAAAAATCATGAAACTTTGGGAACAGTAAGATATGGTTTTTCCAAGCATGTATGCAAAAAATCAGACCGAAATTCGATTTCTAGGTCCGAATTTGGACTTCTACCTCCTCGCAAAATCGGAGTCTACTTGTGCTAAACTGGCAACTACATATACGGCTATTATATTGGGGGAGGAGGCATAGGCTCCAAAAATTCATTAAAAATCAATCCTTCCATGAAATCTAATGAAACTTGGAGGGGATGTTGGATATATATATATATAAGCATGGATGGTTGGCTCCATGCTTGTGCATCGAACAATCTGCACGTAACCCTCTCCAGAGTCACCAAGTGTCCCGTTGCGGCTCTGGTGTTCGTTCGCGATTCTTGTGCTGACTACCTGCGAAATGGTACTCGTGTCCGTCTATTGTGCACCACGGCTCATTCTGGTGCACCCCGACTCATTCTGGTGCACCGCGGCTAGCCCATGGCGCACCGCGGCTAGCCCATGGCGCACCGCGGCTAGCCCATGGCGCACCACGGCTTATTCTGGTACACCATAGCTCATTCTAGTGCACCGTGGCTAGCCCTTGGTGCACCACGGCAAATTCTGGTGCACCTCGGCTAGCCCATGGTGCACCACGACTCATTCTGGTGCACCACGGCTTATTCTGGTGCACTGCGGCTCATTCAGGTGTCCTGCGGCTAGCCCATGGTGCACCATGGTTAATTCTGGTGCTCCCCGATTCATTCTGGTGCACTTCGGTTAGCCGATGGTGCACCACGACTCATTCTGGTGCACCGTGGCTCATTCTGGTGCACCGCGGCTAGCCCATGGTGCACCACGGCTCATTCTGGTACACCGCAGCACAATCTGGTGCACTGCGGCTAGCCCATGGTGCACCATGGCAAATTCTGGTGCACCGCGGCTAGCCCATTGTGCACCACGGCTCATTCTGGTGAACCATGGCTAATTCTGGTGCACCGCGGCTAGCCTATGGTGCACCACGGCTCATTCCGGTGCAGCATGGCTCATTCCGGTGCACCGTGGCTAGCCCAAGGTGCACCACCGCTCATCCGGGTGCAGCGCGGCTAGACCATGGTGCACCGCGGCTAGCCCATGGTGCACCACGGCTCATTCTGGTGCACTGCGGCTCATTCTGGTGCACCGCGGCTAGCCCATGGTGCACCACAGCACATCCTGGTGCAGTGCGGCTAGCCCATGGTGAACTACGGCTCATTCTGGTGCACTGTGCCTAGCCAATGGTCCACCACGGCTCATTCTGGTGCACCCCGACTCATTTTGGTGCAACGTGGCTAGCCCATAGTGCACCACGGCTCATTCTGGTGCACCAGGACTAGCCGATGGTGCACCGCGGCTCATTCTGGTGCACCACGTCTCATTCTGGTGCACCATGGCTAGCCCATGGTGCACCATGGCTCATTCTGGTGCACCGCGGCTAGCCGATGGTGCACCACGGCTCATTCTGGTGCACCGCGGCTAGCCCTTGGTGCACCACGACTCATTCTGGTGCACCGCGGCTAGCCCATGATGCACCCAGGCTCATTCTGGTGCACCGCGACTAGCTCATGGTGCACCACGGCTCATTTTGGTACACCATAGCTCATTCTGGTGTGTCGTGGCTAGCCCATGGTGCTCCACGGCTAATTCTGGTGCACCACGGCTAGCCCATGGTGCACCACGGCTAGCCCATGGTGCACCACGGCTCATTCTGGTGCACCGCGGCTAGCCAATTGTCCAGCACACCTTATTCCGGCACAGCGCGGCTAGCCCATAGTGCACCACGGCTCATTCCGGTGCACCGCGGCTAGCCCATGGTGCACCACGACTGATTTTGGTGCACAGCGGCTCATTCTGGTGCACCGTAGCTAGCCCATGGTGCACCATAGCTCATTCTGGTGCTCCGGGGCTAGGACACGGTGCACTACGGCTCATTCTGGTGAACAGCGGCTATCCAACGGAGCACTAAGTCTCATTCTGGTGCACCGCGGCTAGCCCATGGTGCACCGCGACTGATTTTGGTGTATCGCAGCTAGCCCGTGGTGCACCACGGCTCTTTCTGGTGCACCATAGCTCATTCTAGTGTATCGCGGCTAGCCCATGGTGCACCACGGCTCGTTCTGGTGCACCGCGGCTCATTCTGGTGCACTACGGCTCGCCCATGGTGCACTACGGCTCCTTCTGGTACACCATAGCTCATTCTTGTGCACCGCGGCTAGCCCATGGTGCACCGTGGCTCATTCTGGTGCTCCGCGGCTCATTCTGGTGCACCAGGGCTTATTCTGGTGCACCCCGGCTCATTCTGTTGAACCGCGGCTAGCCCATGGTGCCCCAGGGCTCATTCTGGTGCACCCCGGCTCATTTTGGTGCACCGTGGCTAGCCCATTGTGCACCATGGCTCATTCTGGTACACCATAGCTCATTCTAGTCCACCGCGGTTAGCCCTTGGTGCACCATGGCTAATTCTGGTGCACTACGGCTAGCCCATGGTGCACGACGACTCATTCTGGTGCACTGCGGCTCATTATGGTGCACCACGGTTCATGCTGGTGCTGCCCGACTCATTCTGGTGCACCGCGGTTAGCCCATGGTGCACCACGGTTCATTCTGGTGCACCGCGGCTTGCCCATGGTGCACCACAACTCAATCTAGTGCACTGCGGCTAGCCCATGGTGCACCACGGCTAATTCTGGTGCACCGCGGCTAGCCCATGGTGCACCACGGCTAATTCTGGTGCACCGCGGCAAGCGTAGTCTCCAAAAATTCTTTAAAAATTAATCCTTCCATGAAATCCAATGAAATCTGGAGGGGATGTTGGATATATTTAAGCATGGAAGCTTGCAAAAAACCAGATCAAAATTCGATGCCTGGGTACGATTTTACATTTTTTCAGATTTTCTCAAGTTAAACCTCTTGAAAAATTACTATTAAGTTAATCCCATGGAGAAAAATCATGAAACTTTGGTAACCGTAAGATATGGTTTTTCAAAGCATGCGTGCAAAAAATCAGACCGAAATTCAATTTCTAGGTCCAAATTTAGACATCTTCCTCCTCGCAAAAAAGGCGTCTACTTGTGCAAGACTGGCAACAGCATATAAGGCTATTATATGGGGCGAGCAGGCATAGGCTCTAAAAATTCATTAAAAATCAATTCTCTGAAGAAATCCAATGAAAGTTGGAGAGAAGGGTGCTTGCAAAAAATTAAGCCTCTTGAAAAATTAATAAAAAATTAATTCGGGTGCCTGGGTACGATTTTCCATTTTTTCGGATTTTCTCAAATTAAGCCTCTTAAAAAATTAATATTAAATTAATCCCATGGAGAAAAATCATGAGACTTTGGGAACAGTAAGATATGGTTTTTCCCAACATGCATGCAAAAAATCAGATGGAAATTCAATTTATAGGTTCGAATTTGGACATCTTCCTCCTCGCAAAAAAGGAGTCTACTTGTGCAAAATTGACAAATGCATATAAGCCTATTATATGGGGAGCAGGCGTAGGCTCCAAGAATTTATTAAAAATTAATCATTCCATGAAATCCAATGAAACCTGGAGGGGATGTTGGATATATTTAAGCATGGATGCTTACAAAAAACCAGATCAAAATTTGATCTCTGGGTACGATTTTTCATTTTTTAGGAATTTCTCAAATTACACGTCTTGAAAAATTAATATTAAATTAATCCCATGTAGAAAAATAATGAAACTTTGGGAACCGTAAGAGATATGCTTTTTTCCAAGCATGCATGCAAAAAATTAGACCGAAATTCAATTTCTAGGTCTGAATTTGGACATCATCCTCCTCGCAAAAAAGTAGTCTACTTGTGCAAAATTGGCAAATGCATGCATATAAGCCTATGGGGGGAGCAGGCATAGGCTCCGAAAATTCATTAAAAATTAATACTTCCATGAAATAACATGAAACTTGGAGGGATGTTGGATATATTTAAGTAAGGACGCCTACAAAAATTGAGATCAAAATTCAATGTCTGGGTATGCTTTTATGTTTTTTCGGATTTTCTCAATTTTCGCCTATTCATGGATCGGTAAAAAATATTTCAGGCCCCGAAAAAGTGGTCTAAACGATTGAATTTCCCAAAAATAGGGAGGGGGTAACGATTTTTTGGTTAGTCTTGATCGAATGGCCACCCTCTACAAATTTGGCCTTCTTCCTCCTCGCAAAAAAGACGTCTACTTGTGCAAAATTGGCAAATGCATATAAGCCTATTA
>JAVKPL010015668.1:0-13041 GCA_032173675.1 Gastrolobium villosum
TAGTAGAATACCTAAATACTATATGTACATGTGTAGAATTCGGATGTATGGTTTATGTGTTATGTGTTATGGCTTGTGAATTGTTTGATTTTTATTCCTTGGATAAGACTAAGGTAATTAATTAAATTAAATCATAGGAGGGTGTATATGTAGGCATAGGAATTTATTAAAATCATGTGAGTAATGAGAGTATGTGTTAGAAGGCATTAGTGTTTGGATGTGGGCTAGTGTGTGTGGACTTGTTGCTTTTGGACTTGTGTGAATGGATCCTTTTGTGTGTGTGGCCAATGGCCCAAGTATGGCTCTTGGATCAAGCCAATTCAGCCCAAGGTTGTGTCCACCCTTATCTTCCCTAAGCCTTGCCCAACTAAGGTGCCTTGTGTGTCAAGTAACACTCACTTGGCAAAGGTATTTTTCCCTCTCAATTTTGCGCACAAGTGAGAGTAATTAGGACCTTTATAATCTGCCATTTTGCCTTGTTAAAACCGCCACCTCACCTTGCTTAAGCATAACTTGATTTAAACCTTATTTCTTGGAAGCCACATGTGCATTGTAGCATGATCTTTAGGCTGCATAATTTCCTCATTTTGGGCGCACATGGGAGGGGCTGGATGCAGATTTTTTTTATGACACAAGACTGAATAACTTGTTGACTTGGATAACCACTTTCACTCTCCATCATGAGACTGCATTGTGCAGATTTTTGGTAAGCTTTTGCAGCCCTTCTTGAGTCAAATCTCTTCCTCCTTCCACATGCATCATGAGACTGCATTCCCATCATTTTTGCGCAGAGGGCAGCTCCATAAAACCAGAATTCTTGGCTGCCACAAAGCCCTCTTGCTTGTGGACTTAGTGAACCTCCCTCACCCCTCTCATTGTGCGCATGGTTTGGCTTTTTATGCAGAAATTTTCTGCACAAGGACAGCCCCAATATGAGTGTTTGGACTGTCACAAATCTACACTCATGATACACCTTTTTCCCCTCATCATTTGCGCACCAAGGACTGCCCAAGTGCAGATTTTTGGGCTGCCACATGGTTAGTTTCCTTGTTGACTTAGCCAAGCTCTTGCATGTGCACTTGACACTTCCTTTCCACTCCATTTTTGCGCACAAATTGGTCAATGATGCAGAAGTTTTTTCTGACTTAGGACAGCCCCAAAATTGAGTATTTAGACTGCCACAAATCAGAGTTAATGATGCATCCTTTCCCACTCAACCTTGTGTGCGCATAGCTTGGTCTTTGGTGTGAAAATTCTGACTTGTATCACCAACTCAGATCTGAACATATCACTCCTCCATCCTTGCATGTAAGTAGAGTAATTTAGAAGCCAACACCTTGCTTGTACAGCCCTTGTATGCAGCCCCACTCCCCCAAATAATCAGATTTTTCCCATGATGATAAATCATAGCAACTCCTCTCCTCTCTCCCTTTAAATTTGCGCACAAGAGGGGCTGCCCCCATTCACTTGTGCAGCAAATTCTCCTCCTCCTCCTCACTCCCTCTAGCCACACCAACAAGCCACTTTGGAGAAAGAAAGACTTTGCTTAAGACAACTCACACTCCCTCTCTATCCAGCCTTGTCTTCAACCTTGAAACTGTCCAAGCTTGCTCATCATCACCTTGCTTGCGCATAGGACCTCCTAGGAAGAGAGGACTTGTTGTGAAGTAGAGCTAGAAGGGTGTGGTGAAGTGTGTGCTACAAGAGGTAGGCCTTGAACCTTGAATCCTTTCTTAGTGTAGCCATGTATGAATGCTTGAATGTCTTCTTGTAATTGTGTTACTTTGGATCCTTGGTTGAGCATGATAAAAGTGTAAGAATGGAGTCACTTCATGATGAATTGTATGCATAAAAATCTTATGGTTATGTTTGAGCTTAGGCCACTAATTCTTGTATGATTAGGCCACTGTTTTAAAGAGAAATGTGCCACTGTTTCCTTATGTAAATGCCACTGTTTTGAAGATGTATGCCCACTGTTTCGGTTCATCAAAATCACCATTATATGCCACTGTTTCTGCACTTAAAAAGCCACTGTTTCTGCACATTAAAAGCCACTGTTTCTGCACATTAAAAGCCACTGTTTCTGCACTTAAAAGCCACTGTTTCTGCACTTAAAATACCACTGTTTCCATGCTTAAAACGCCACTGTTTCAGCCATGAAATGCCACTGTTTCCATGCTTAAAACGCCACTGTTTCAGCCATGAAATGCCACTGTTTCCATGCTTAAAACGCCACTGTTTCAGCCATGAAATGCCACTGTTTCCATGCTTGAAATGCCACTGTTTTAGTCATCATATGCCACTGTTTTATGTACACAAATGCCACTGTTTTATGTACACAAATGCCACTGTTTTATGTACACAAATGCCACTGTTTTATGTACACAAATGTCACTGTTTTATGCATAAAATGCCACTGTTTTAGTCCTTCTATGCCACTGTTTGTATGTATAAAATGCCACTGTTTTGGAAGTTCAAAGTGCCACTGTTTCTGTTTTAAAAATGCCACTGTTTCGGTTTTAAAAACGCCACTGTTTCTGTTTTGAAAACGTTTAAAACGTCACTGTTTTGGCTGCTGTAAACACTGACGTATGCTCACTGTTTTGCTGCTGTATGCTCACTGTTTTGCTGCTGTATGTTCACTGTTTTGGCTGCTGTAAACACTGCTGTATGCTCACTGTTTTGCTGCTGTATGCCCACTGTTTTGCTGCTGTATGTCCACTGTTTTGGCTGCTGTAAACACTGCTGTATGCTCACTGTTTTGCTGCTGTATACTCACTGTTTTGCTGCTGTAAATGCTCACTGTTTTGGCTGCTGTAAGCCACTGCTGTATGCTCTCTGTTCTGCTGTAAATAGCCACTGTAAATGATTAGTTTTAATTGATTTAGGTGCGCTTAAGAAGTGAGAATATTTCGCTGCCGTTGGTAACATTTAAGGGAAGCTAAGGTAAGTGTCAGGCGATGATGCCTAATGTAACTATTGACTACTGGTATAGAGTTGTAACATGATGCTCCATATGCCGTAAAAATATTATGTTCCATTATAATGAAAGGAAACTGCCAAAAATGTGCCGTGATGGCTATATGACTATGAGGTAAAGACGTTATGTGGCAGCATAACGCATATGAAAGGTATATAAGCATGCATCTTACATTCTACCGCATTTTTACGCTTTGTGTGTGAAAGCATAGCATGACATGCATGTATCAAGATCATATAGGCCTTGTTTTAGAATAGTTATGTACAGGACCATGTGTTTGAGCAAGCATCATATAGGCATCCCCAAGGTACCGGGGTATGGGACACTTGGCATCAGTCCGCATAGGCCCACAGATGGAATCCACATGGAGCTCAGGTGCCAAGGGTATATTTGATTCCACTGTGAAGTGCGCGCACGACGGTGCTAAAAGCGCAAAGGAAAGGCGTTATATACGCAATATATGAATATGATAAAATGAAAAGGAACAAGTATATGTTGAAGTGACTGTTTATGATTTTGTGCCTAGTTAATATTGTTATGTTATTGGTTTTATTGCCACACTACTGGGATTATTCTCACCCCTTCGGGGCTGCTATTTTTCCAAAAATGGCAGGAGGACGCAAGAGCATTTGAAGGAGTATTATTTTGCTGTTGATTGCTGATGCGTGGATTATCAGTGTGGCTTTTTGTTTAAATGGATAACTGTAATGATTAATATTTTGATACTTTTGGATGACTGTAGCCCTTATCATGATTATGTTAATGTTGAACTTTTGTGAACAATGACTATTTTGGAAAACCTTTATGAAAAGAATTTAAGTGTTGAAAATTTTTATACGGATTTGTATGCTGCTTTGTTAGCTCATGTGACGTAACGACTCTAATTCCGCTTAGCAAACGACTCTCTTGGATGCATACAAGGGAGGGCGTTACAATTTGACTTTAAAAAATATGAGTTCAATATCATTGAGAGGTACGTTTATGGGATTCTGAGTAGCAATTTAAATTGACGTTAGTAATAACATGCATTTTTATTTATTTATGTTTCATGCTTTTTTGAGCTTATTTAGTGAATCTTATTTAATTCATTTTAGATATGAAAATATAATTGAATTTATATGTTCATATCTATATATTTTTTAAATATATCTATATGTATCCGGGTCAATCGGTCCGACCACTGACCCAGTAACCCAATACCCGGACCGGGTCGATGCCCGGGTCGGGTTTAATAACACTGAGTCGTAGCAAATTTGGACACGTGACAGTCAACTTTTCCTGCCAAAATGTGCCACGTGTAACGAAATCATTGGCAACCAAGTTCGTTGGGCACTGTAGCAAACTTGCCCGCGTGGTATATTGGAAAATTACACTGTTAGCGTGGCATTTAAGGAAATAAGTTGTGGAACAGTAACACTTTGGTCACTGTTCCCACATAATCCTTGAGTTGCCAATACTTTCATGAAAGAAGGGTATACCAAGCCTTTGACTGATGATCTTAAATGGGAAATGCATTAATATTGTGATTTAATAAAATTCATTAGCATTTTATGACAGTATTTAAATATATATTTTTTTTGTTGGTATAAGACAGTATTTAAATTTTGTTAAGAGCATGTTTGGATTTTTATTTTTTAAGTTAGAAGATACTTATAAGCTAAAGTTAAAAAAAAAAAGAGCTTAAAAAAAAGCTAAAACCTTTATGGTAAATACATAAATTTTTTAGCTTAAAGCACATATTTCAAGAAAATCATTTATCTGTATTTCTATAGCTTATCATTATAAAAAAAAGCGTATAATTCAAAAAAGGAGATAAGAGTTTAAAAAAAGTTCCTCCTAGCAACTTTTAACTTTTTTCTTTATTATTAAAAAAAGAGCATTTTACCAAAAAAAATAAGAAGAACTTTTCATTATGAGATCTTTTATCAAAATCTATTTGGCCTTAGTTATACTTATAAGTAATTTCTAACTAAAAAAAGAAAGGATTGAAACAGACACTAAATATAATGAACAATATATCTTACTCTGTCTATGGACATCCACAGAAAAAAAATGTTTACATAATATAATATTCACTGATTATTTAATGATTTTAACAACTTACATGTTTTATATTAGAGGAGAGATATTCTCACTACTAAAACTCTCTTCTACCAACTTACTACCTATCTAATCACCGAGCCAGAATGTAGTGCTCCGGGAGCACTTTTGATGGGGTGCACCGAAGAGAGAGAAAGAAATAAAAAGTTGGAGAGAGAAAAAAGAAAAAAGAGAAAAATAAATATTTAATACAGGTGTCGAATGTCTATAGGAAGGACCACAAAGGTCCCGGACCATAGTAAATTTTTCCCTAGTCACCATTAGATTAACATTTTCTCTCTCTCCAAAAACTTTTTAACATTCTCTCTCAATGATCCAATGGTGATGTGATGGGTAGTAAGAATTTTTGGTAGTTAGAATATCCCCACTCTTTATATTAACTGCACATAAATTAAATTCCAAAATATATAGGTATCAGATTGGTAGAAGCGAAAGTTTTTTTTACAAGGGAAATATTTACTAGAAAAATAGGAGGAAAGTAAATTTGATAGAAAAGTTTAAGAAAAGATGTTTGGTTTATCGAAATATTACCGGGAAAATTTTTGCAACAGTATTATTGTGAAACATTTTTCATTACACTATTTTTCACTTAGTTATCCATATCTAAAATACCATGTCTGAGAGTGTATTTTGGAACAATATTATTGCGCCAAAAATCAACACAAACCACCTTTCCTATCCTTCCAAATCGTCTAGTATTTTTTTTCAATAGCTTATAACAAACGTGATATACAACAATGCCGCACCCACACTTTCCCATCAAACCAAAAATAAAAACTATACCAAACATACCCTATAATGCTTAGTTTTGGAATTTCACCCTCGAGACTTCTATTTTTCTCATTTTCATTTTTATTTTGTTCTTTGATTCCTTCTATTTCAGGTTCGGCAGTTATCCACCTCCACAAATAAATAATCCTTTTATAACTTTTTATGGTCAAGTGCCCTTATAATATTTAATTACAAACCATATATAATTATTAATTTAAAAATTTATCAACCTCCAAAATTTCTTCGTTAAATATCATCATTAGATTGCCATCGGATTTATTTAAGTATCTACAGGAATAAAATAGCTTTTATTCATAACACAGAAAAAAATTGCATCAATTTGTATAAATTGCCATGTCTCATCAATTAGAAGACGGGAAAAATAAATAATGTAGTTTATCAATTCGTAAATGATGAATCATGATAGCATAAAATTAAGTACAAAGTTTAAATCAAATTACACGCATTATGGACAACATATTTGGAGTCTACAATTCATAAGTGGCAAAAAAATTCATTTAAAACTAAAATTTGCCCAATTTAGAAATTTCAATTCACGTTAAACTCATTGCCAGTTATGTATGGAGCTAACCTTAATTTTCATTCTGAAAACATAGATCAATACAAATGTAACATCCCGTATAATTAGTAAAATACCTAAGTACTATATGCTATGTGTACATGTGTAGAATTCGGATGTATGGTTTATGTGTTATGGCTTGTGAATTGTTTGATTTTTATTCCTTGGATAAGACTAAGGTAATTAATTAAATTAAATCATAGGAGGTGTATATGTAGGCATATGAATTTATTAAAATCATGTGAGTAATGTGAGTATGTGTTAGAAGGCATTAGTGTTTGGATGTGGGCTAGTGTGTGGACTTGTTGTTTTTGGACTTGTGTGAATGGATCCTTTTGTGTGTGTGGCCAATGGCCCAAGTATGGCTCTTGGATCAAGCCAATTCAGCCCAAGGTTGTGTCCACCCTTATCTTCCCTAAGCCTTGCCCAACTAAGGTGCCTTGTGTATCAAGTAACACTCACATGGCAAAGGTATTTTTCCCTCTCAATTTTGCGCACAAGTGAGAGTAATTAGGACCTTTATAATCTGCCATTTTGCCTTGTTAAACCGCCACCTCACCTTGATTATGCATAATTTGATTTAAGCCTCATTGCATGGTAGACACATGTGCATTTTAGCATGATCTTAGGCTGCATAATTCTTCATTTTGGGCGCACATGGGAGGGGCTGGATGCAGATTTTTTTTATGACACAAGACTGCATAACTTGTTGACTTGGATAACCACTTTCACTCTTCATCATGAGACTGCATTGTGCAGATTTTTGGTAAGCTTTTGCAGCCCTTCATGAGTCAAATCCACTCCTCCTTCCACATGCATCATGAGACTGCATTCCCATCATTTTGCGCAGAGGGCAGCTCCATAAAACCAGAATTCTTGGCTGCCACAAAGCCCTCATGCTTGTGGACTTAGTGAACCTCCCTCACCCCTCTCATTGTGCGCATGGTTTGGCTTTTTATGCAGAAATTTTCTGCACAAGGACAGCCCCAATATGAGTGTTTGGACTGTCACAAATCTACACTCATGATGCATTTTTTTCCCCTCATCATTTGCGCACCAAGGACTGCACAAGTGCAGATTTTTGGGCTGCCACATGGTTAGTTTCCTTGTTGACTTAGCTAAGCTCTTACATGTGCACATGACACTTCCTTTCCACTCCATTTTTGCGCATACCTTGGTCAATGATGCAGAAAATTTTCTGACTTAAGGACAGTCCCAAATCTGATCAAATCACACCTCCATCCTTGCATGTAAGTAGAGTATGCTTGAAGCAAACACTTGGCTTGATTCAGCCCTTGTATGCAGCCCCATCCTCTCAAGAAATCTGAATATTTCATGATAGTTAATCATAGCATTTTTCCCTCACCTTCACTATATATGTGCGCATGGAGAGGGGGCTGCCTTCATGTGCAAGTGCAGCCAACCCCTCTCCAACTCCTCTTCTCCTCACTCCCTCACTCCCATAACCGAACTTACAAGCCTCCTTGGAGCTAGAAGACCTTGCTTAAGACAACTCCTTCCTTCCCTCACCTCAACCATACACCAAGCTAGTGCCAACCTAGTTCCTCACCTTGTTGCGCATAGGACCTCTTAGGAAGTGTGGACTTGTGTGTATCGAAGCTAGAAGGTGGTGTGATCCTTGACTTTGAAGGGTGTGCTACAAGAGGTAGGCCTTTAAACTTTGAACTCTTTCTTTGTGTAGCCAAGTATGTATGCTTAAATGTCTCCTTGAGTATGTGTGGTTTTGGACTCAAGTATAAGCATGATAAAAGTAGAATGATGGAGCTATTTCATAACGATATGTATGCATAGAAACCTCTTGGTTATGTTCGAACTCATGCTACTGCTTCCTTGTATGATTAGGCCACTGTTTAAAGAGAAATGTGCCACTGTTTTCTTAAGTATGTGCCACTGTTTTGGTAGATAAAATGCCACTGTTTCGGTTCCTCAAAATCACATTAAAATGCCACTGTTTTGAAGATGTATGCCACTGTTTCGGTTCATCAATATCACCATTATATGTCACTGTTTTATGTACACAAATGCCACTGTTTTATGTACACAAATGCCACTGTTTTATGTACACAAATGCCACTGTTTTATGTACACAAATGCCACTGTTTCTGCACATTTTATGCCACTGTTTCTGCACTTAAAAGCCACTGTTTCTGCACATTTTAAGCCACTGTTTCTGCACATTTTATGCCACTGTTTCTGCACTTAAAAGCCACTGTTTTACTCCTCAAAGGCCACTGTTTGTATGTATAAAATGCCACTGTTTTGGAAGTTCAAAGTGCCACTGTTTCTGTTTTAAAAATGCCACTGTTTATGTTTTAAAAACGCCACTGTTTCTGTTTTGAAAACGTTTAAAACGTCACTGTTTTGGCTGCTGTAAACGCTGCTGTATGCTCACTGTTTTGCTGCTGTATGCTCACTGTTTTGCTGCTGCATGTCCACTGTTTTGGCTGCTGTAAACACTGCTGTATGCTCACTGTTTTGCTGCTGTATGCTCACTGTTTTGCTGCTGTATGTCCACTGTTTTGGCTGCTGTAAATACTGCTGTATGCTCACTGTTTTGCTGCTGTATGCTCACTGTTTTGCTGCTGTAAATGCTCACTGCCTTGCTGCTGTATGCTCACTGTTTTGCTGCTGTAAATAGCCACTGTAAATGATTAGTTTTAATTGATTTAGGTGCGCTTAAGAAGTGAGAATATTTCGCTGCCGTTGGTAATATTTAAGGAAAGCTAAGGTAAGTGTCAGGCGATGAGGCCTAATGTGACTATTGACTACTGGTATAGAATTATGACATGATGCTCCATATGCCGTAAAAATATTATGTTCCATTATAATGAAAGGAAACTGCCAAAAATGTGCCGTGATGGCTATATGATTATAAGGTAAAGACGTTATGTGGCAGCATAACGCATATGAAAGTTATATAAGCATGCATCTTACATCATCCCGCATTTTTACGCTTTGTGTGTGAAAGCATAGCATGACATGCATGTATCAAGATCATATAGCCCTTGTTTTAGAATAGTTATGTACAGGACCATGTGTTTGAGCAAGCATCATATAGGCATCCCCAAGGTACCGGGGTATGGGACACTTGGCATCAGTCCGCATAGGCCCACAGATGGAATCCACATGGAGCTCAGGTGCCAAGGGATAATTGATTCCACTGTGAAGTGCGCGCACGACGGTGCTAAAAGCGCAAAGGAAAGGCGTTATATACGCAATATATATGATTATGACAAAATGAAAAGGAACAAGTATATGTTGAAGTGACTGTTTATGATTTTGTGCCTAGTTAATATTGTTATATTACTGGTTTTATTGCCACACTACTGGGATTATTCTCACCCCTTCGGGGCTGCTATTTTCCTAAATGGCAGGAGGACATAAAAGCACATGAAGACATGATGTTTGCTGTTGATTGCTGATGCGTGGATTACTATTGTTGCTGTTTGTTTAAACTGGATAACTGTAATGATTAATGTTTTGGTACTTTTGGATGACTGTATTCTTCATCATGTTTATGTTAGCTGGAACTTTTACGAACAGCAGCTATTTTGGAAAACCTTTATGAAAAGAATTTAAGTGTTGAAAATTTTTATATGGATTTGTTTACTGCTTTGTTAGCTCATGTGACGTTAACGACTCTAATTCCGCTTAGCAAACGACTCTCTTGGATGCATACAAGGGAGGGCGTTACACTAATTGGTATCAGAGCAGTTTGGTCCATGGAATTGCTTGTGTTTGATTGAATTAACTGCTGTTTGTGTTTATCTGCTGATTGACTGTTTAAATGTGCTATAGTTAAGTATATATTAGCTAGGGTAGTTAGGTTGTTAGGACTGTTCTGTGATAAGACACGGATGCATAGCTAACTTGTCCGAATTGAACTCGAGTACCTACTTGAGACTGCTGCCATGAATAACTTGCGGTGAGCCTGATCAACTCATTTCCTGGTATTGTGAGTGCAGAATCATGGCGGGTGGTCGCGGTTCAACTCGGGGAAGGACTGGCGATGCAGAAGAGGATCTTATCACCACCATTGGAGGACTGGCCACATTCATCCAGAACATGAGCCAAGAATGGCGCGATCATAGGCAACAGAATCAGAACCAACCCCCACTGCATGAAAATGCAGAAGAAATTGCCCGTCGGAGGTTGAAAGACTTCCGCAACTTCCAACCACCCACTTTTGAGGGTGAAGACAACCCCGAGGCTGCAGCGAGGTGGCTGCAGATGATTGAACATATTTTCGAACGCATGGCATGCCCGGAAGCGCAGAAGACTGATTACGCGTCGTATCAGCTGGTGGGAGAAGCTTTAACATGGTGGACTGGCGCGAGGGCTCTGCTGAGAGCTCAGGATGTGGAGCTGACGTGGGCCGTGTTCAGACAAGTATTTCTGGATAAGTATTTTCCTAAGGCAATGCGAAGGATGAAGCACACTGAACTGCTGTCTCTCAGGCAGGATAACATGACGGTTAACGAGTATATCGCAAAGTTCGGGAAGCTGATCGAGTACGCCAACTTCGATCGGAACATCTATGATGAAGAATGGCAGGTAGAGAAGTTCGAGAGCGGGTTACATCCGGAAATTCGCAAGCTCATCTTGACAACGGCTAATCGTACACTTCCAGAACTCATCAACCAGGGTCGTCAGGCCGAAGGAATTATTAATGAGGCCAAGAACTTGAACAAGCCACCAACACAATTCCACGGAGGAAATCGAGCAGGCAGATTCTTCAGGACGGCACCTGGTAGGGGTCGAGGCAGAGGTACGCCGTTGCAGGCGCGGCCTGGAAACTTTAAGAGAAACTTTACGGTGGGTCAATCATCGACTGGACGACAGGGCGCGACTGTTTGTGCTACATGTGGAAAGAACCACTCTGGGGTTTGTCGCAAGGGCAACAATGCATGCTTCAGATGTGGCCAGCAAGGTCATTTCGCTTACAAGTGCCCCCAGAACGCTGACCAACAGCCTCCGCAAGCTCGGGTATTCACATTGGATGCAAATGAAGCGCAGAAGTTTCCCAACCTGATCAAAGGTAATGTCACTCTGAATGGTCACCCAATTTCTGTTATCTTTGATTCTGGAGCGTCTGGCTCTTTTATGGCAAAGCATACTGCCTTGAGAATAGGCATCACCCCAACCCCGTTACCTTATGAGTTACACATCAGCACACCTACGGGGGGATCGTGCACAGCCTCAGAGATCTGCAGAGGTGTTACCTTGCAGTACGAAGGGAACACGTATACAGTTAACTTGGTGGTCCTGCCGGTATTCAACTTCGATGTGATTATCGGTATGGACTGGTTGACGGAAAACGGGATAACTTTGGATTGTCGTGCGGGGAAAGTCATTGTTCCTGCAAAGGATGGTAATTTTCAACCTTTCTCTCTCATTTCCTTATTGCAAGTTAGAAAAGAGCTCCGCAAGGGAGCAGCAGGGTATCTTTTGTCGATCGAGGCTGAGACCTCGATTGACAATCAAATTCAGAATGTACCGGTAGTTAGAGAATTCGAGGAGGTATTCCCGGATGAAATACCTCGATTGCCTCCTCATAGGGAAATAGAATTTTCGATCGAACTTGTTCCTGGAGTTGGACCAATCTCCATTGCCCCGTATCGCATGGCACCTTTGGAACTGCGTGAGTTGAAGAAGCAGATAGAAGAACTTTTGGCTAAGGAATTCATCAGACCGAGTACTTCTCCATGGGGTGCTCCAGCTATCTTGATTAAGAAGAAGGATGGAAGCTTACGTCTGTGTGTAGACTACCGCCAGCTGAACAAAGTCACGGTGAAGAATAAGTATCCGCTACCGAGGATCGACGATTTGATGGACCAGCTGAGAGAAGCCAGAGTCTTTTCCAAGATAGACTTACGATCGGGATACCATCAGATCCGGGTCAAACCGGAGGATATTCCGAAAACCGCTTTTAGGACTCGTTATGGGCACTACGAATATCAGGTGATCCCATTCGGACTTACGAATGCTCCAGCGGTATTCATGGACTACATGAACCGCATCTTCCGCCCGTTCCTTGATCAGTTCGTTATTGTGTTTATCGACGATATCCTGATTTACTCGGCTAATGAAGAGCTGCACGCTGAACATCTGCGGATTGTCTTGCAAGTCTTGAAGGAGAAGCAGTTGTACGCAAAATGGTCGAAGTGCGAGTTTTGGCTTAAAGAGGTCCAGTTTCTGGGCCATGTCATTTCATCAGAAGGTATCGCGGTGGACCCCAGCAAAGTTGAAGCTGTCATGAATTGGGAACGACCCAAGACTGTCACCGAAGTACGAAGTTTCTTAGGTCTGGCCGGATATTATCGAAGGTTCATCCAGAATTTCTCTCAGATAGTACAACCCCTTACTCGTCTCACTCGGAAGGATAAGCCTTTTGAGTGGACTGAAGCCTGTGAAGAATGTTTCTTGGAGCTAAAGAGCAGATTGACGAGTGCTCCAGTACTCACGATTCCAGATCCTACTCGAAAGTTCGAAGTTTACTGCGATGCGTCGCTGAAAGGACTTGGATGCGTGTTGATGCAGGACCGTATGGCAGTAGCTTACGCGTCTCGACAACTTAAGCCTCACGAAG
>JAVKPL010015669.1:0-12759 GCA_032173675.1 Gastrolobium villosum
AGAGGCAGAACCGGGTCAGCGTAGTGACCCCATTATAATATGAGTTTTGTACTTTGGTCTCTTGATACTTTAATTAGGCTGTGTAATATTGACTTGTGGTTGTAATTGGTGAATTATTTTAAGTATATTTTGAATCTTTGATGATTGGTGGTTTATTTTTTAATATTTTCATATAGGATATGTATATATATATATATATATACTTATATTTATTTAATATATAAAACCGGGTCAGCATAGTGACCCTATGACCCCCGGTTGAACCGTGACCCCATGACCCCTGACCTCGGCCGGGTCGATGGCCGGGCCGGGTTTTTAAACAATGGTATACGTAGGAGATAAAATTATCTATTACAATTTGAGAAATATTAATCCCAAAAATATAATTAGGAATATTTTTCACCGGTATAAGTTATATTCTCAATCTTAATTGTTGATCCTATTTTCATCTAACGACTCTGATTTATTATATATGTGAACCCTTATACCTAAGCAAATCAATAATCAAAATTTGATGCAAGACTTCTTAACCGTACCCTAATATAAAAATAAAATGCTCTATATATATATATATATATATATATATATATATATATTGGTTGTTCTCTTAGAGTCTGCTTGACACATTTTTTTTAAGATAAAATCTAATAATTTAAAAAAAGAGATTATAGCTAAAAGTTATTTGGTGATTATATAAAGATATTGTGATGGTTTTGATGGAAAGAAGATAAAATAATTTATTATTAGGATAGATTATTTAGGGAAATGATAAAAATTATAAATACAAGTTTAACATAAGGGTAAAGCTATAAAATAAATAAGGACTCCAAAAAACTAGCATACATCTTAAACAAAAACTACTTATGAGAACTTTTAACTTTTTTCTTTATTATAAAAAAATCTATTTTATAATACTAGATTTCATGAAATTGTGCATAGTTAAGCAATCAAACATTCCATCCAAGCTTATTTTTTTAGATAACCTTACCATCGTACATAATAACACTCATGGTCAAACAACAAACATTATATTAATAATAATTATCTAACATACAAAATCAAAGACTACCTATATTCATAAGTTCATTCCTAATATTTATTCTAATATATTAAGGGTCCATTTGGATGAGTTTTTTTTTTTTTTTTTTTTAAATTATACTTTGCTTATTTTGTATGGACTTTTTTCAAAAGTTAAAGCTATTTTGCATTTGGATGTGGTACATGAAAGAATTTTTAACTAAATATATTATTTGGATGTTAAAATTAAAAAGCACTTTTCATTTATAAAATTACTAAAATTGACGTGTGAAAACAAATAATGCGAACAAATTTATTTGTGGTGAAGGCCATAGTGATGACAGTGGTGGTGGGGACAATGATGGTATAGGTGGTAGCAACGATGATCTGGTGGTGGTGGAAAGGTGGTAGCGATGACAATGCGGTGATGGTGGTGGCGGCGACAATATAGTGGTGGTGACGATGGTAGGGTGGTGGCGACAACAACGATAGTTTAGGTGGTGGCAGAGTGGTAGCAATAGTGGTGACAACGATGTTGATGTGGTGGTAATGATAAAAAGGTGCTGTGATAATGGTGACGACAACAACAGCGGTAGAGGAGGTGAAATTGGTTAAGGTTGGGGTTATGGTGGCAACAGCAGCAGCAGCGACAAGGGCGATGGTAGAGGTGGTGGTGACAATGGCAACAAGGGAGGTGAGATTGGATGAGGCATGGGTAAATTTGAATTTTGGAAGAAAAGAATTTTAACTTTTGACTTCTAGAAGCTAGAAATTTTAGCATCAATTTATTTTTTAAAAGTAGACGTCCAAACACTAGTTTCTAACGAGAATGACTTTTTGTCTTTACAAAAAGTAACTTTTGGAAGAAGAAAAAAAAGTCAATTCAAACCAACTACAAAATATAAACATATTCATTCCATTCTACATTCTTGCTCTCAAAATCGATTAATATGGCTCTCAAAATCCTTAAGGACTTAGTGTTTTTCGGGATATAGGTAAATCATTATGGCACAAGAATTCTTTACAATACAAATCATTCTTTGTAACAACGGGTAATATGCATGCTCTCAAAATCCTTGAAGACTTACTAGAACCATGATATAGAATATACGTATAGACAGTGGCAGAGCCGGGCTCAAATTTGAGCCCGGGCCAAAGAATTATATGCGTATTTATTTTTCTTAGTTTTAGTTAGTTCATATCATAATATATTTAAAATTGTGAATGATCCGTTTACAAATTTTTTTACATATTTTTGCAAATTATACTATATACTCTCGAAAACACATAATGTAACCTAGAGTGCTTTGGGGAGTACATAGTATAACTTGTAAGCAAAAAATTTATAAATATAACTTTAATCGTTTAAAATATATTAAATACAGAGCACCTAAACACACAAAATCAAGGAGAATTATAATTTTATTAAATATTTTTTAATTTTACTAAAAATATTTTTTTATATAAGTGAAAATTGAACACATAACCTAATACAACTTACCCAAATCTCTTACCAAAAATATTTTAAGCTATAGATAGGGCCAAATTATAAATGATAGACCGGGCCAAATTATAGCTTTAACCCGGGCCAAATTATATATAATCATATAATTATATATAATAAGTATAATCTGTTAAAATTTAACCCGGGCCGAGACCACTCCTGCAATGCACGTGGTTCCGCCACTGTGTATAGGTAATAAGTTCAGACTTTGAATTTATTGGAAATGAAAATAAACGTGAATTGTTAGATGAAGTAGAATTAAGGGTTAATAATAAGTATTAAAGTATCCTACATGGGTATAAGTTGAAACATGTTTAATATTTTTCTTATGGGGAAATTGTTTATCATTTTAAATGACACAACTTATACCATTTCACTCTCACAAAGAGGTGGGACCCACACCTTCTTTTTTTGTCAACTATCTCTCCTCCTTTATCTATCTCTTTCTCTCTCTTAAAATGACACAACTTTACTTCCTTTAAAATGACACACACTTTACCCTTTTCTTATTCATCACACATGAGCCTATAGCCAAATACCAAGAAATTAAAACAAACAAACCAATAACTAATCCATTACTACACCCCATACAACTTTTTAGTTAATAATAAAAATAAATACTTTTCAACATTTCCACCCTCTAGTCTTAAACTGCATTCTCCATGGAACATAGGCCAAGTAAGCTCCTGAGCTTCTCAAATACACCTGATTTGAGAGGCATGGTGTTTTACAACATTTCCACCCTCTAGTCTTAAACTACATTCTCCATCTCTTGTACATACTTCTCCATTCTTGATGTTTTACAACTTTAAAAGTAGTCGGATCACTATCACTTTCATTCATGCGGTTCTCATTTTGGTCATCATCACTATCAACTACACCAAAGGAAGACCTTTTATCCATGCTCACACATCTAGGGATGTATACATTATAATAATAATTTACCATGCACTTCATAGATTTGGATGGAAAGTGCTCCACGGCAAGCTTCCAAAAATTAGTGTTATTTGATAGCGAATTTAATTTCACAAGAGATTCAAATTTCTTCTGGTCTTCCAATATCCACGACTTAGAGACGTCTTCACCCATCTCATCAAACTTCCAACTTGAGAAAGCTTTACCAATCTTCGATTTCAAGAGTTCTCTTGCTTCACCAACGTGCTGTTGAACACAATCAACTGATCCAGGAAAGTTACAGTAGCATGAGTCAGGCCTACCTTTCCCAATACTATTTGTATTGGATTCCATAAAATCTGACATTGGCCAAATTTGGGTGCCCAACCACTTCAAATCATCATCACTATTATGATGTCTTACGTTGGCTTTTCCTTCCCACTTTGGAACTTCTGCTTGAAACGTAGGTCCAATGGGAATTACAGGTCTTGGAAGATGATTACCCCTGAAAGGAAAGAACTTCTCGCGGGGCTGGTTGGGTTTCTTTTCTCTACACTTTGGAACTTCTGCTTTAAACCTGGGTCCAATGGGAATTACAGGTCTTGGAAGATGATTACCCCTATAAGGTAAGAACTTCTCGCGGGGCTGGTTGGGTTCCTTTTCTCTACTAGAAGCGAATTTTCCACCGTTCACATATTGGTCAAATTGTATTTTCTTCTGGAAAAGAAAAGAAAAATGTTTCATACTAGTATTAAAATATATAACTATTTATTGAGGAAGACTTGGCTTCATGAATGGTGTGGAAGGCAATGGAACAGTGCCTCACCCATTCAGCAGCAGCCTTTCACGTATAAAATGAGTGTGCCTAGGGTTTTGTGCCTTAGTATGTCTATTTATAGGCACAAGGCCACTTAACGCGCATTATTAGCCTTAATAGCAAAGTAAAAGATCTTGATCCCAAACTTTGGAATCTAGACCTACATGTTTTTCTAAGATTTGTCATATTTTTATTTTATTTTTCGGAGCACCTTTCCGGTACGCGCTTTTCCATAGCCAGTATCAGTTCTGGCATCAGATTACGTTATTTTGACTTGAAACTTGTTTTACAAGTCCTACATAATATTCTAGTAATTATCATGCATTCGTTATAATTTTCCGGGATACTTTTCCGGTACGCATTTATACCGGGTAGCAGAACCGGTATCTGCGTTTTTCTTCCGAAAAGCGACTTTCAGCATTTTTACTCACTAATTATAATTATTAAAGCCTCATAATAATTATTAGGGTCAATTATGGAATTATTTCCTAATTATCATAATTAATTCACTAATTACCTTAATTAGCAGTGCGGGTTCTTACACAATGCGTGTTTTTTTTTTTTAAAAAAATTCATAAAACAATATCGTTTTATTAAAAAAAAAATGCTTGGAAACCTAAATCTAATCGTTCTCTTCTCTCCCAGCAACCTAGATGTCTTCAATCTTCACCTCATTGTCGTTAATCTTATAGAAAATGTAAGAATTTTACTCATTCAAATGAAATCCTTACGGTCGCAGATGGAATACAAAAATTCATTCTTACTTCCTTTAAATTTTCCTTTGTTAGGGACCTTATCAAAAGAGGCAGAACCGGGTCAGCGTAGTGACCCCATTATAATATGAGTTTTGTACTTTGGTCTCTTGATACTTTAATTAGGCTGTGTAATATTGACTTGTGGTTGTAATTGGTGAATTATTTTAAGTATATTTTGAATCTTTGATGATTGGTGGTTTATTTTTTAATATTTTCATATAGGATATGTATATATATATATATACTTATATTTATTTAATATATAAAACCGGGTCAGCATAGTGACCCTATGACCCCCGGTTGAACCGTGACCCCATGACCCCTGACCTCGGCCGGGTCGATGGCCGGGCCGGGTTTTTAAACAATGGTATACGTAGGAGATAAAATTATCTCGTACAATTTGAGAAATATTAATCCCAAAAATATAATTAGGAATATTTTTCACCGGTATAAGTTATATTCTCAATCTTAATTGTTGATCCTATTTTCATCTAACGACTCTGATTTATTATATATGTGAACCCTTATACCTAAGCAAATCAATAATCAAAATTCGATGCAAGACTTCTTAACCGTACCCTAATATAAAAATAAAATGCTCTATATATATATATATCTATATATATATATATATATACATATATATATATATATATATTGGTTGTTCTCTTAGAGTCTGCTTGACACATTTTTTTAAGATAAAATCTAATAATTTAAAAAAAGAGATTATAGCTAAAAGTTATTTGGTGATTATATAAAGATATTGTGATGGTTTTGATGGAAAGAAGATAAAATAATTTATTATTAGGATAGATTATTTAGGGAAATGATAAAAATTATAAATACAAGTTTAACATAAGGGTAAAGCTATAAAATAAATAAGGACTCCAAAAAACTAGCATACATCTTAAACAAAAACTACTTATGAGAACTTTTAACTTTTTTCTTTATTATAAAAAAATCTATTTTATAATACTAGATTTCATGAAATTGTGCATAGTTAAGCAATCAAACATTCCATCCAAGCTTATTTTTTTAGATAACCTTACCATCGTACATAATAACACTCATGGTCAAACAACAAACATTATATTAATAATAATTATCTAACATACAAAATCAAAGACTACCTATATTCATAAGTTCATTCCTAATATTTATTCTAATATATTAAGGGTCCATTTGGATGAGTTTTTTTTTTTTTTAAATTATACTTTGCTTATTTTGTATGGACTTTTTTCAAAAGTTAAAGCTATTTTGCATTTGGATGTGGTACATGAAAGAATTTTTAACTAAATATATTATTTGGATGTTAAAATTAAAAAGCACTTTTCATTTATAAAATTACTAAAATTGACGTGTGAAAACAAATAATGCGAACAAATTTATTTGTGGTGAAGGCCATAGTGATGACAGTGGTGGTGGGGACAATGATGGTATAGGTGGTAGCAACGATGATCTGGTGGTGGTGGAAAGGTGGTAGCGATGACAATGCGGTGATGGTGGTGGCGGCGACAATATAGTGGTGGTGACGATGGTAGGGTGGTGGCGACAACAACGATAGTTTAGGTGGTGGCAGAGTGGTAGCAATAGTGGTGACAACGATGTTGATGTGGTGGTAATGATAAAAAGGTGCTGTGATAATGGTGACGACAACAACAGCGGTAGAGGAGGTGAAATTGGTTAAGGTTGGGGTTATGGTGGCAACAGCAGCAGCAGCGACAAGGGCGATGGTAGAGGTGGTGGTGACAATGGCAACAAGGGAGGTGAGATTGGATGAGGCATGGGTAAATTTGAATTTTGGAAGAAAAGAATTTTAACTTTTGACTTCTAGAAGCTAGAAATTTTAGCATCAATTTATTTTTTAAAAGTAGACGTCCAAACACTAGTTTCTAACGAGAATGACTTTTTGTCTTTACAAAAAGTAACTTTTGGAAGAAGAAAAAAAAGTCAATTCAAACCAACTACAAAATATAAACATATTCATTCCATTCTACATTCTTGCTCTCAAAATCGATTAATATGGCTCTCAAAATCCTTAAGGACTTAGTGTTTTTCGGGATATAGGTAAATCATTATGGCACAAGAATTCTTTACAATACAAATCATTCTTTGTAACAACGGGTAATATGCATGCTCTCAAAATCCTTGAAGACTTACTAGAACCATGATATAGAATATACGTATAGACAGTGGCAGAGCCGGGCTCAAATTTGAGCCCGGGCCAAAGAATTATATGCGTATTTATTTTTCTTAGTTTTAGTTAGTTCATATCATAATATATTTAAAATTGTGAATGATCCGTTTACAAATTTTTTTACATATTTTTGCAAATTATACTATATACTCTCGAAAACACATAATGTAACCTAGAGTGCTTTGGGGAGTACATAGTATAACTTGTAAGCAAAAAATTTATAAATATAACTTTAATCGTTTAAAATATATTAAATACAGAGCACCTAAACACACAAAATCAAGGAGAATTATAATTTTATTAAATATTTTTTAATTTTACTAAAAATATTTTTTTATATAAGTGAAAATTGAACACATAACCTAATACAACTTACCCAAATCTCTTACCAAAAATATTTTAAGCTATAGATAGGGCCAAATTATAAATGATAGACCGGGCCAAATTATAGCTTTAACCCGGGCCAAATTATATATAATCATATAATTATATATAATAAGTATAATCTGTTAAAATTTAACCCGGGCCGAGACCACTCCTGCAATGCACGTGGTTCCGCCACTGTGTATAGGTAATAAGTTCAGACTTTGAATTTATTGGAAATGAAAATAAACGTGAATTGTTAGATGAAGTAGAATTAAGGGTTAATAATAAGTATTAAAGTATCCTACATGGGTATAAGTTGAAACATGTTTAATATTTTTCTTATGGGGAAATTGTTTATCATTTTAAATGACACAACTTATACCATTTCACTCTCACAAAGAGGTGGGACCCACACCTTTTTTTTTGTCAACTATCTCTCCTCCTTTATCTATCTCTTTCTCTCTCTTAAAATGACACAACTTTACTTCCTTTAAAATGACACACACTTTACCCTTTTCTTATTCATCACACATGAGCCTATAGCCAAATACCAAGAAATTAAAACAAACAAACCAATAACTAATCCATTACTACACCCCATACAACTTTTTAGTTAATAATAAAAATAAATACTTTTCAACATTTCCACCCTCTAGTCTTAAACTGCATTCTCCATGGAACATAGGCCAAGTAAGCTCCTGAGCTTCTCAAATACACCTGATTTGAGAGGCATGGTGTTTTACAACATTTCCACCCTCTAGTCTTAAACTACATTCTCCATCTCTTGTACATACTTCTCCATTCTTGATGTTTTACAACTTTAAAAGTAGTCGGATCACTATCACTTTCATTCATGCGGTTCTCATTTTGGTCATCATCACTATCAACTACACCAAAGGAAGACCTTTTATCCATGCTCACACATCTAGGGATGTATACATTATAATAATAATTTACCATGCACTTCATAGATTTGGATGGAAAGTGCTCCACGGCAAGCTTCCAAAAATTAGTGTTATTTGATAGCGAATTTAATTTCACAAGAGATTCAAATTTCTTCTGGTCTTCCAATATCCACGACTTAGAGACGTCTTCACCCATCTCATCAAACTTCCAACTTGAGAAAGCTTTACCAATCTTCGATTTCAAGAGTTCTCTTGCTTCACCAACGTGCTGTTGAACACAATCAACTGATCCAGGAAAGTTACAGTAGCATGAGTCAGGCCTACCTTTCCCAATACTATTTGTATTGGATTCCATAAAATCTGACATTGGCCAAATTTGGGTGCCCAACCACTTCAAATCATCATCACTATTATGATGTCTTACGTTGGCTTTTCCTTCCCACTTTGGAACTTCTGCTTGAAACGTAGGTCCAATGGGAATTACAGGTCTTGGAAGATGATTACCCCTGAAAGGAAAGAACTTCTCGCGGGGCTGGTTGGGTTTCTTTTCTCTACACTTTGGAACTTCTGCTTTAAACCTGGGTCCAATGGGAATTACAGGTCTTGGAAGATGATTACCCCTATAAGGTAAGAACTTCTCGCGGGGCTGGTTGGGTTCCTTTTCTCTACTAGAAGCGAATTTTCCACCGTTCACATATTGGTCAAATTGTATTTTCTGTCTAGGCACAAGGCCCAGCAACCTAGATGTCTTCAATCTTCACCTCATTGTCGTTAATCTTATAGAAAATGTAAGAATTTTACTCATTCAAATGAAATCCTTACGGTCGCAGATGGAATACAAAAATTCATTCTTACTTCCTTTAAATTTTCCTTTGTTAGGGACCTTCAAAAGAGGCAGAACCGGGTCAGCGTAGTGACCCCATTATAATATGAGTTTTGTACTTTGGTCTCTGATACTTTAATTAGGCTGTGTAATATTGACTTGTGGTTGTAATTGGTGAATTATTTTAAGTATATTTTGAATCTTTGATGATTGGTGGTTTATTTTTTAATATTTTCATATAGGATATGTATATATATATATATATATATACTTATATTTATTTAATATATAAACCGGGTCAGCGTTCATGACCCTATAACCCCCGGTTGAACCGTGACCCCATGACCCCTGACCTCGGCCGGGTCGATGGCAGAGCAGCGGCTTTTAAACAATGGTATACGTAGGAGATAAAATTATCTATTACAATTTGAGAAATATTAATCCCAAAAATATAATTAGGAATATTTTTCACCGGTATAAGTTATATTCTCAATCTTAATTGTTGATCCTATTTTCATCTAACGACTCTGATTTATTATATATGTGAACCCTTATACCTAAGCAAATCAATAATCAAAATTCGATGCAAGACTTCTTAACCGTACCCTAATATAAAAATAAAATGCTCTATATATATATATATATCTATATATATATATATATATATATATATATATATATATATATATATATTGGTTGTTCTCTTAGAGTCTGCTTGACACATTTTTTTAAGATAAAATCTAATAATTTAAAAAAAGAGATTATAGCTAAAAGTTATTTGGTGATTATATAAAGATATTGTGATGGTTTTGATGGAAAGAAGATAAAATAATTTATTATTAGGATAGAGTATTTAGGGAAATGATAAAAATTATAAATACAAGTTTAACATAAGGGTAAAGCTATAAAATAAATAAGCTCCCCAAAAAACTAGCATACATCTTAAACAAAAACTACTTATGAGAACTTTTAACTTTTTTCTTTATTATAAAAAAATCTATTTTATAATACTAGATTTCATGAAATTGTGCATAGTTAAGCAATCAAACATTCCATCCAAGCTTATTTTTTTAGATAACCTTACCATCGTACATAATAACACTCATGGTCAAACAACAAACATTATATTAATAATAATTATCTAACATACAAAATCAAAGACTACCTATATTCATAAGTTCATTCCTAATATTTATTCTAATATATTAAGGGTCCGTTGGATGAGTTTTTTTTTTTTAAATTATACTTTGGTTATTTTTTATGGACTTTTTTCAAAAGTTAAAGCTATTTTGCATTTGGATGTGGTACATGAAAGAATTTTTAACTAAATATATTATTTGGATGTTAAAATTAAAAAGCACTTTTCATTTATAAAATTACTAAAATTGACGTGTGAAAACAAATAATGCGAACAAATTTATTTGTGGTGAAGGCCATAGTGATGACAGTGGTGGTGGGGACAATGATGGTATAGGTGGTAGCAACGATGATCTGGTGGTGGTGGAAAGGTGGGTGGCGACGATGACAATGCGGTGATGGTGGTGGCGGCGACAATAGTGGTGGTGACGATGGTAGGGTGGTGGCGACAACAACGATAGTTTAGGTGGTGGCAGAGTGGTAGCAATAGTGGTGACAACGATGTTGATGTGGTGGTAATGATAAAAAGGTGCTGTGATAATGGTGACGACAACAACAGCGGTAGAGGAGGTGAAATTGGTTAAGGTTGGGGTTATGGTGGCAACAGCAGCAGCAGCGACAAGGGCTGGTGACCCAAATCTCTGGATGACCAAAAATATTTCTAGAAGCTAGAAATTTTAGCATCAATTTATTTTTTAAAAGTAGCGTCCAAACACTAGTTTCTAACGAGAATGACTTTTTGTCTTTACAAAAAGTAACTTTTGGAAGAAGAAAAAAAAGTCAATTCAAACCAACTACAAAATATAAACATATTCGTTGATTCTCATTCTTGTCTCAAAATCGATTAATATGGCTCTCAAAATCCTTAAGGACTAGTGTTTTTCGGGATATAGGTAAATCATTATGGCACAAATTATTTACAATACAAATCATTCTTTGTAACAACGGGTAGTGGCGTTGCTCTCAAAAATCCTTAAAATTATAAAACCATGATATAGAATATACGTATAGGACAGATAACGGCCGGGCTCAAATTTGAGCCCGGGCCAAAGAATTATATGCGTATTTATTTTTCTTAGTTTTATTTAGTTAATATAATAATATATTTAAAATTGTGAAGATGATCCGTTTACAAATTTTTTTACATATTTTTGCAAATTATACTATATACTCTGAAAACACATAATGTAACCTAAGTTGGGGAGGTAACTTGTAAGCAAAAAATTTATAAATATAACTTTAATCGTTCAAAATATATTAAATACAGAGAAATGTCTCATTTTTATTAAATATCTTTTAATTTTACTAAAAATATTTTTTTATATAAGTGAAAATTGAACACATAACCTAATACAACTTACCCAAATCTCTTACCAAAAATATTTTAAGCTATAGATAGGGCCAAATTATAAATGATAGAACGTTGTAGCTTAAGCCGGGCCAAATTATATATCATACGTATTAATTATATATAATAAGTATAATCTGTTAAAATTTAACCCGGGCTGGACCAGCTTCCTAATGCACGTGGTTGCCACTGTGTATAGGTAACATGTTTATTTATTGGAAATGAAAATAAACGTGAATTGTTAGATGAAGTGAATTAAGGGTTAATAATTGTTCTACCATGGGTATAAGTTAACATGATTTTTCTTATGGGGAAATTGTTTATCTTAAATGACCATTTCACTCTCACAAAGAGGTGGGACCCACACCTTTTTTTTGTCAACTATCTCTCCTCCTTTATCTATCTCTTTCTCTCTTAAAATGACACAACTTTTCATCTTTTAAAATGACACACACTTTACCCTTTTCTTATTCATCACACATTAGCCTATAGCCAAATACCAAGAAATTAAAACAAAAAAACCAATAACTAATCCATTATGACACCCCATACAACTTTTTAGTTAATAATAGAAATAAATACTTTTAAGCATCTCCACCCTCTAGTCTTAAACCGCATTCTCCATGGACAAGGCCAAGTAGTCTCCTAAGCTTCTCAAATACACCTGATTTGAAGAGGCATGGTGTTTTACAACATTTCCACCCTCTAGTCTTAACTACATTCTCCATCTCTGTGACATACTTCTCCTATTCTTGATGTTTTAAAACTTTAAAAAGTAGTCGGATCACTATCACTTTCATTCATGCGGTTCTCATTTTGGTCATCATCACTATCAACTACACCAAAGGAAGACCTTTTATCCATGCTCACACATCTAGGAAATGTAAGCACTACAGCAATAATTTACCATGCACTTCATAGATTTGGATGGAGAGTGTCCACCCTGTATAAGTATATATGCCTAAGCTTAAGCAAGCAAACATAACACCACCAACA